>JAPZEA010000007.1:3039471-3051685 GCA_029783685.1 Heniochus monoceros
AGCTGATCCAAGAGGCTTTTTAAAGAGTTTATTCAGCTGAAGAAGGAGGAGAATTTTCTCAGGACATAAAGGAACACAGGTATAAAGTTGCATAAAATGGAAATATGGTACTAAAGTAGGTACTTTGAATATGGACAGTACAGTAAATTTACTTAGTTACAATCCTCCACTGCTTTAAACTCCACTGTTTGTCTTTCACTTCTATTCTCTCAGGAGCATGAACGATGAGTGCTCTGCAAATTTCATGTAATAGCTTGAGAAAGTTAACATTTTGGCATCATAGAGTCCCCAAAATCAAGAGGGTTCATCCTCTGGGGAGCATGCATGATGGAAACATTATGAACAGGTTGAAAAGGTTGAAAAGGCTCTGTACAGATTCCAGAACCACAAACAGTTCCTCAAGTTAAGATAGAAAGGCGCCTCGTAGCCACATTCATCAGGCTGATACTGGGAGAACTCTATCATGGTACAAAGTAAGTGGATCATTTTTTATTATGAGAATATACAGTGTCACATGCTGCACTTGGCTGCATTTTGAAGTGTCTGGAATCAATATCTTTATAAATACATCAGCTCAAAGGACTGTTTGTAATGTGAAACAGCTTACAGACACAGTTAGCAATTAGCTGCTGAACATTTAGCAGCTAAAACGCCAGATATTTCTCTCAGGAGTTGGTGGAAACTAAAAACAGAGACTAACCCCAAGTGAATGAAGCTGCTGTGTCTGCTGGGTCATAAAAAGCAGCTGTTTGACTACAGCTCTGAAACTCCAACTTCAAAGATAATAATAATATGTCAGAGTTGTGTTTACAGCCCGTTTCTGTTCTCTAATTTCCAGATGAACGGCTAATTGTTCCACATGGTTCCGTGCGTTCGGTGCTGATGATCATATTCTGTGTTGTTCTAACTTCATATTATTGCTGTTGCCACATTAGTTATTCTTTATGATGAGAAAGCGTCTGATTGGACAAAACAAACACAAGGAACAACAAGAACATTGCCTCAGGTCTTGGGTCGGGTTCTGGTCTCTAATTGGCCACTTGGGTTCACTCGGGTCAGCTCCGGGTCTCTGTTTGAGGCCTGTGTAGAACTCGAGTCATAAAAAGGATTAGGGTTTATCCTCATGGGACCAGAAGCATGTCATTAAATGTTGTAATGAGGCCAGTTGTTGGGATATTTCGCTCTGGATCAAAGTGTTCTCTGTCCTGGAGCCCAACAGCAGATCAAAACCAGACCGCAGAAAGGATTTTCATTAAACCTTCATGTTTCTAAATGTGTTGTTTGTCATTTATTGGTTTCTGGGCGGCTACATATTCTCCTGAGCTGACACCGTGACAGCAGACATACTGAGCGAGTGTCCTCATCACACTTCCTGAACACAGGCCTTCACTCTCAGACAGGAAGCTGGATGTGCAGCTTTTTCCTGCTGATAGTGATAAAAATAAAACCAAGTGGACACGAGATGTGTTTTTATCATCACTGCGATTGTGTTCCACTTGATTATGTTACCTTCTTTCATCTGTTTGCTCACTACTGTGAGGCTTTATCGTTACTTTGTTTTTTATGTAAACTCATCACACTTGTAAAAGAGGAAGTTACAGTGTGAAAAAGTCACATCTGCCATTTTTCTGCAACAGAATTAGTGAAATCGTGCCAACAAAAGAGACAAAAACTCAACGACCCCTGAAGCTCTGACGACCTCTGACCCATGACAGGACAATCAATAAATGATCTCCTGATGATGTTAGTACTGGAAACGTCTTTAAATCTTCTTACACAAAAACATCGACTGACTTTCAGAACCATCAGGCTCGTTTTGACTTTGACAAACGCTGTCATTGATCTAATTAAAAAATCTATTCCTATAACAGCGCGATCGACTCGTTTGTCCGAACCGGCGAGCAGCGACGCAGCTTTGCTCTTCTCAGCCTCTAATCTGATCATCGCTACTTTTCTGTCGTTCTCTTTTCGTCCCACCAGGATTAAAGGGTTAAAACTGCAGATCTGAGACTCCACTGGACGTCCTCTGCTGATCACACTCTGTCAAATAAAAGCAGAACCGATGAGCTCCTGACGGGGTTCTTTAGAGTAATCATAATAATAAAAGAGGAAGGAAATGAAACTGGAATATCGTGTTTTTCGCAGAAAAAAAACAGTGAGAGGAACTCCGCTAGGTCTACAACTACACACAGCCCATGAACACTGAAAAAGACTCCCTGCCAACTACTGAGCTGCTGTTTAATTCAATCAAAAATCAAAATGTGTTTCTAAATGATCACCTCTTTTTTCCACCATTTAACTTTAACCATCTAACATCTGTCAGTGAACCATTAGCTCAGTGAGCAAAAACTGCAGATATTCCACTCGATGACTTCCTGTGTCATATTTTGATAAAATTTTCTCCCTCCAAACCACTTTTTAACTGAAAAATCTGAAATTTTTGATTAAAATTGGAATTACTGTCAACTCTTTAACATCCATCAAACCTCAGTGCACTCTCCTCTCTGTGAACCATTAGCTCACTCATCAAGAAAATCTTGAACATTTTAATTGTTTTAATTTAAACTGATGAATCCAAATTTACTTTTTGGGTCCCATTTTGATGCATCTTTATCTTCTTTAATTCAACTAGAAACTCCCTTTACTTAAAAGACATGCATATTTAATGCTTTTTTCCACCATATAACCGAGTGTCCTCTCCTCTCTGTCAACATTAGCTCTGTTGCCAAAAACCTGCAGTTTTTTTAAATCTCTTCTGTCTTACTTTGATGTATATTTCTCCGTCCAAACCCCTTCATGTCCTTTACTTAAACAAAGAAGTTTTAACTGAAAAAATGCAGCGAGTGTAAATTTGAATTAAATTTTCGTCTTTAACACGAAACCATCTCAGCTCAGTGCCCTCTCCTCTCTGTCAACCATTAGCTCTGTTACCAACAAAACCTCGACTATTTATTTCCGTCGTTAAAGCGCTGAGTCCTGGTCCACCTCGTCTTTATGTCCTGAAATAGCAGCAGAGCAGGCCTGACGCGCCCTCTCGCCTCGCTGTGATCTCGTCGCGTGCGCTTCGGTCTCGTGCGGCGCTGGTTTCAGGCCTGAATCAGCGCCGGGCTCAGGAGGCCAGAAGACAAGCTGATTAAGCGTCAGGATTTTGAGCAGCTCAGAGAAGCTATTCCCAGCCTCGGCCGGCCCAGATTAGACCCTCCGGAGCTGCTGCCGCTTCTGGTCTGTGGGTGGGACGATCCACCGAGGGCTCAGCCATTATTCCAGCCTTCATCAGATTTCTGGAGGCTGACCAGAGATGCTGGATTTCTTTAATGGAGGGTTGAGTAATATTCTCATCAGCCTCCTAGTGGTGATTATAAGTAGGACCTGACAGAAGAGCAGCCATGTGTGTGTCTACTTCTTCAAATACGAGCCACACGGTTTCCAATCAGTACAAAAATCAATGAACAGACTCCTGAAACTGGCTCGAGTTTGATGTTGAGTTTAAGTCAGTGTTGTATTTTCATTGTGGGGTGACAACAGTAATGCCATTTTGACAAAAAAAACACAACTCAAACATATTTCAAGAGTCTAATAATTGATACAGACAATGAATTGAAACCAATGGAATCCTAGAATGGCAGAAAAAGTACATTTAAATGTATATGTAATTAATTTAAACTACTACTGTACTTATAAATATAATTTATGTTATATAAAAATACCATATATAATGCAAAGTTATGTTATGTAAAAAAAGACAGCGGTTTGTAAGAAAACAACGTACATGATGTTACGTTATAAACATTGGAAGAAGTCATCAGTTTGGATTGTTAAAGGAGTTTTTAACTGGTTATGAAACAGCCTCAATTAATACTGATGCCTCTATATGACCTACATAAGCAAACGAGACCATCATTGAGATATTCTTAATGTCAATGAGAAGGATGTTAGTCAGTTAACAGGAAGCAGGAAGAAGTTTTTCTTTAAAGAATTTTATTTTTGAGGTAATATTCGGTGGTGATGGCTGATGGTGGGGCAGGATCAGCAAAGAGAAAAAGAAAACTGACCGAAGAACAAAAAACAGCTAAAAGGGATGATGACAGAGCGAAAGTCAACATGGGCAGACGTGTTAGCCAGATCAACATCTTAACGACATGAAACACTACCACTTTAGTCCACAGGGGGCGCCAAAATCAACAAACTGAAAGTTCCTCATAGTTCCCTAAACTGACTCTTGTTGCTATTGCTTTGAATAAGACTCGATTAGAGACTTAGACATAGATTTTAAACAAATAGAAATAATTTACGTAGTATGCTGACTTAAGCTGAATTGATTTTTTTAGCCACTTGGGGGCAGCAAACAAGCTGTAAACACATCACTGACATATTATCACCTTACAGTTTACATGTTAGCAAAACCAGCTGCTTATTTACACATCCAGCAGTTATGTAGCAACATTAACATTAATTTAAAATCGTGTTTGTGTCTGATGAATGTAAGTCCAACATTCACTCTTTTAGCCATTTTTGGCCGCGACTTCTGAGGGAAATATCTGACTCTTTAGCTGATAAATGACGCCATAAATGCTATGGTTTGGAGCTGGATTGCTACTGTCCAGTGAGTTTAGTTTTCACTAAAACAAGGCTGATCAGAACAAAGTTTGGAGGCGTAAAACCAAAACAATGAGCTGAAAGATGCTAAAACGCTCGATAGAGGAGAGGAACTGCAGGATGATGAATCTCTGTGGATTCTTTCACACTTTTCACTGATAATATAAAAATGTTGCTTTAACTGGTCATGAAGCAAATTATGTCCAACTAATTGTATTATTGCAATATTTGCTATGTTTAAAAAATGTTTTAGTGTAAACTGACAAGTTTTCAAATCCTTCGAGTAGTTAACTCTGACAAACTGAATCATATGTAAGATTCACGGTTGTTAACATTTTCTCTCTCTGAACAACAAGAAGATGAATGTGAAGACACCAGGTTTAATCACAGCAACACCCACCTTCTCTTCAGGGAGCGTTACTCATGTCCTCCACCCACCAGCCCACACACTGCTGATCAGGGAAGACAAAGCAGAAGACTCAAGACACCCAAACACTCATTTCTCCAATTCAGACTTCCCTGTTTCTACCGTTTCCAGCACCAGCTGGGACTTAAATCTGTTATCGTCCCTCTGAGCTCCAAAACAACTTCAACTTTCACATCATTCACTGCTCTTCCACTGCTCCCAGGTTTTTAGCACATTTCTACTTGATTTTGTGGCTTGTTGTTAATGAATGTTAGACAGTAAAAACAGGATCTCAGGCTGTGATTGGAGCTGGTCTCTGGCCTGGTCCAGAAGTGGAAAATTGGCAGTTCTCTCTCAGCCACTCGGTCAAACACACTCAGATGCAACAAGCAGACTGAAACCACCACAGTGCTTTTTATAACCCACAGTAAGCCCGGGATTATACCCTTAACCGGTCCGTAACGTCCCCGCTGCACACCGGCAGCCTCCACATGCAGCACAAGGCTTCGACTAATAACAGAGGCAGCAGTCAGGTGTTACAGGACGCATTCAGTGAGATATGATCAGATAAAACAACGTCAAAATGACTCAAGTTCTTTAGTTCATCACATTTCTCCGACTTTAAACACAGAACGTGTGGAAACATTCTTCCAGGAAAGCTTTGGAAAAGAAACCTCAAAGAGGAATGAGTCCAAATTGAAAACAGCAGTAATGAATTTCCTGTGCGTCTCAGCGGCGGGGGGAGGGGAAAGCTCAGCAGACGCTATGAAGGCGACAGTCTGGAAGTCTGGAGGAAGAAAAGTAGAAGCTCCTCTGTGGTATTTAAGCCTTTTTGGTGCCAGGAGTTTAACTGCAGGGACATTAAACACGTCAACGTATAACAGAGATCAGGAACAAGAAGGCGGTTTCATACAAGGAGGAGTTTTTTAAAGTGCTGCAAAGACGTGAGCTCGTCACAGATCATCACTGTCGCTGACTTAAAGGAGCTGGAAAACAGCACAAACTTAATTGGAGTGTGATTCTGCTGTTTTGTGCAGTGTCTCTATTGTTAAATGTTGTTTATGTGCACTCTTTTTGGAAAATTAAGACATTTCGAACTCTGGGAGATTTTATCTGGTTAAATCAAGGAAAAATATGGAAAAGAAAGTTTTTTATTCAAAGGAGTAATTTAACATTGAGAAATGGGCTTATCTGTCCTCTTTTGAAGAGTTAGATGAGAAGATTGACAACACTCTCATTTCTGAACATTCAGTATGAAGCTGCAGCAAGTTAGCTTAGCTTAGCATAAAGAATAAAAATGGGGACACAGTTAGCCTGGCTCTGTCTACAGCTAACATCCATCTCCCAGCACCTCTAAAGTTCACTAATGAACACATTTTATCTGGTTTGGTCCACTTACTGGCTTTTTCCAGAGCTTTCAACCACATCAATCAGTGGAAGGAGTTTGGATCAGCTGACGTTCGACCTCAGCAGCTGTTATGATGTCATCCTATCAGATGACTTCTAATCTGTGGTCGAAAACATAAAGCCTGTAAGTAGACCTTGAGTTGAACTATTTCCAAACAGAATGAAGACATGCTTCATTTTTTAGTCAAGAAGTCCCAAAAGTGCTTCTGAGCTCAGTCAAAGATCTCCACAATAAATCAGCTGATGAAGACCAAGACACAGTTGAAAGCTCCAGAAAAAGCTTGTAAGGCTGCAGTTTGACAGGACTAAATAAAAGTTACTAAGCAAAACTTGTGTTTTCACAAACACTCATATTGTTGACTGATCTGGTTTGTGATCAGCTGGCACTTTAAGAGATCATAGCTGATATTAAACCTCTGACTGATCATTTATGGACTTCCTGCTTTCTGTGAGTCCACGAGCCAACAGAACAAAGAAAAACAAAGATCATTTCACACTTTTATTGTATTTACTTGGATACAAAAGTGTGAGAAAAGGTCAAAATAAAACGATTTCTTCCCCCAACGAATGAGAACTTTGATTAAAAATGATTTTTATAAAAGGGGAGGCATCTTATCAATTCTGATCAAAAAGCTATGAATCAGATTTATTGATATCTCAAATGAAATCATTGTTGACTTGATTTTCACTCTTGCTTGACGCAAGCAACAAACTGGTGCCAAGTGACAGGAGCTCAAAATTATGTAACACAACACTGTAAATCCTCTTGGTGCCGCGGTGCCAACCGGGACCTGGAGGGACCTGGTACCCCTGCTGGATTATCACAGTCTTATTAATGTACATGGAAAACACACTGGAGCGAGGACGGATTATAGACCACGTCCTGTTTCCTGTTGGTGAAAAATGAAGAAAGGCACTCCGGGCTCTGAGCTTTAGGTTCTTGGCTTGGTGGCGAAGGTGAGGTACCCTGTGTGACCTGGGATTTCTCTGGGTGGGGTGGTGGTCTTCAGGGTGATGGAGGCCTGGTTTGGAGCTGGGGTGGGAGGCGTTTTCTCTGCGGCGTCGTGCTCTGGGGGCTCGGGGCCGAAGTCGGGCAGCGGCAGGGAGACGGTTCGCACGTCGTGGACTCTCAGCAGGACCTCCACGGTGCTGATCTCCTCGAAGCCCTGATCCGCCAGAGCCTCACACGTCCTCTGAACCTGCTCTATGCATGGAGAGAACGAACACACCCGTCCTCCTGGAGACAGAGGACAGTTGATGTTGAACAGTTAGTCACTGACAAACACTGAGCGCTAACTGTTAATGTCAGTCGGTCTGTCCACCACTTTGGTTCAGACTTAAATATCTCAACAACTATCAGATGGGTTGCCATGGAATTTAGTACATTCATGATCCCCAGAGGTTGAATCATACAGACTTTGGTGATGCTCTGACTTTTCCTTTAGTGCCTATAACAGGTCAAAGTTTTACTTGTCCAGTGAAATAGCTCCACATCTATTGGGTGGATTGGGACAAAATATGACATTCATGGTTCCCTGATGATGAACCATAAAGACTGAAGTGTTATTCTGAGGTTGAATCATTCAGAGTTTGGCGATCCTCTTCCTCCAGCTCCAACAAGAGATTAAAATACACTGAAATGCTGTTGGAAATAACTATTATACATACTCTGGATTTCTAAAAAAACCTCCCTTTTCAACCAAATACACCTGTGTTACATACATATGTGCTACATATCTGAACATCTTGTGCTCTGCAAATCACCAAATCTGTGTTCATGGGGACTACTCTGCTTCTCCAACCTGAGGGCCAACCACCACTTACACTATGAAAACCCTCATACAACTGCACTTAAAAAAACCTGAACTACCCCTTTAAAATAAAAGTATAATTGATTTCTGTTAGTCTACAGTACTTGGACTGAGGTAACGACAGGTAGCTAAGCTCTGCAGAGCACACAGCACACAGTATTAGCGTTCCTCTGAACCTGCAAATTAGAAAAACAAAGGGTCCTTCAGACAATGGTTCAGCTTATCTGGCAGCCCCAGACGAGTTTTGACAATCTGCAGAATCATTCAGGATCCTTGTCTGACCGCTGGGACCCGGAGAGGCTCTGCATGCCCCCATTTAACTGGCCTCACATCATTTGGGATATCCCAGCTGTTATTGTCCATGGCTGATATTTCTGGCAGGTATCTTCTCATGTGAAACAGCTCAAACAAGCTGCATCGGCACAGTGGCCAACAACAGGACGGTTATACTGGGTTATATGAGAAGTCTGGGAAAATGTCAGCGTGCTTGTTGATGAATTAATAACGACAGAAACGCTGCTACTGCCTGAGGGAGACGATTGCTTCAGCATGTTTAAAGAAACGACTGAGGATAAATGAGGCAAAACGAGACGCTATCCTGACATATTTACCCATAAACTCTTAGACTGTCAAACTGTACAACAATCAGAATCATTAAGTTGGTGTTCTGGTTGTTCTCTGGTCCATAAACGCCAGGATGATCTGAGTGCATCTAAGATCTGAACCATCATTAGCGACAGACCGAGCACCAGCAGGGGGAGGGAGTCACTTAACAGTTGTTATTTACTCTTAATGACTCTCTTAAAGATCAAGACGAGATCAGCGCAGATCCACTTAACCTCGTTCCCTACAGGCCGACACACAGCGAGCGGCGCTCAGCGTCCCGGCAGCAGGAGAAGGGACTGTTGGTGAGATTCAACAGAACGCTTCTGAATAAGGATGCTCAAAAAGATGAAACAGTTTCATGGTGATTATGGCCAAGTCACAGATGATCGTGCTTTGGGGCAAATTAGACCATCCTCAAAGCTCAGACATGTTAAAAAGAAGAGCGGACAGTGCCTGTTTTCATTGTTCTCTCTGCATGTAGGCAGTTAAAAAACAGCTATGGACAAAGATAAATAATGTAAACCAGATTTATAAACCTGATATGGACTCGGGAGAAAATTAGGATCACTCGAGGGAAACGCATGATACTACTACTATTAATAATTTGTTTTTCTTACACCCAAAAGCTCTTTCAAAGCAGATTTCCTCCTTAACAAAGCAGGCTTGTGACCTGTCGGGCTCCAGGCTGCAGTGTGTGGATCGTCAGGGGACGAGCCGGCGCTCCAACAGCCAGATATCACCCACCAGCTCAGGCCTCTCGTCTCGAAATGAAACCCTGCTGTGATAGCAGCGGGAGGCCGGAGCAGCGAGCCAAGAAAACGTTCACAGCTGAGCTGAAGAGTGAAGAATGTGACTCTGATAGCACAGCTGGGGACGGGACGGGTTAGGGTCAACAAAACCAGTTTTTCTACTTTAAATCTAAACTACTCAGACAGAGTTTAAAAAGGAAGGTAGGAATGGAGAAAAGGAATTGTTTTGTCATCAATTGCAAAACATTAAACGTCAAGGATGGATCATAAATGATGATATTCTTATATATTGTTATGTTTTTTGGCATTGTTGGGCAAGAAACAAGTTCTGATTTCATTACAATCAATAGCTGCTGAGATATTTCAGTCTGGACCAAAGAGGTGACAGACCAAAAGACGATGGCCAAACTTCTCACTTACAATCATACACAAGCTAAATTACGACATAACTTTCATCATCCATCATGTCAGCGGCCACCTGCTGCCTGCGCTTTACCTGGTTTCTCTTCATATATGTTTGCAGTCTAGCTACCAAATATTAGCATTCTGTTCCTTCAGGTTTAAATTTTACTTTCGTTTCTATAATTTCTGCCTGCTCTGACAGATACCTTTGTATCTGTCTACAAATTTCTGATTAACAAACGTGGGACGTAAATAATCCAGATGCTTTAAAAGTTCTGTAAAAATATTTCCGTGGTAATTCTTTTAATGTGTTTTCTTTCTCAAATACAGTACATACATGATTACAAAAGCATCTATTGTATTTTCAGGTATACTCCAGACTTTGAAGTCCCTCCAGAAGCTCCACTTTGTATTCCAGCCAACACAAACAGCCTGAAACTCCATTAGCATTCAAGTGTAGCCGAAATCCTCCTTTTCCACCTTCCACTCGTCACAGTTCTGGGTTTTTCCACCTACGGAGCATCACAGCATCCCAGAACACATCTGTGTTGCAATCTGCCCATTTAATCTTACTTAATCTGCACTCACTGCTGCAGTAATAACAGGAGACAAAGTGATGCCTGTAACATGTAATACTGAGTTACAGCCACAGGAATGAAGAGCGGGTCTGCAGATGGCAGCCTTGCTGAAGAGTCCTTTGTATCTGACGAACATTACCGAGGAGACCTGGAGATGCTTCAGATAGCAGTCGTTCCTTCTGCTAACAGGACCAGCGTTCTCCCTCGAGACGCTCCTAAACATGACTCAATGGTCTCCTAGCAACCAGGACGGACACACAGGGAGGGATCTGGTTGATGATTATACAAGGGCGTCTCAAGCAGTTATTAATAACCTCGAATATCAACCGTGTGTCCACATCTGGGATCTATACATGCGTGACACTATACTTCCTTATCAGGTTGTTGAGTGTTTGTGTTCATGGGACATGTTTGCTTTATGGTTGCATAATAAGAGCCTTTGAGCGAGCAGGGAGGGAGGGAGGGAGGGTTCGGCCTATCAGGATCCAGGGTCCTTCTCAGAGCAGCTAAATGGAGGGCCGGGCTGCAGGCCAAGACATTAGAAGAATTACAACTTGGAGGAAAAAGAAGAAATATTTCACTGCCGCTCTTGTTACACTCTGTACACACTGCAGTAAACCAACTCACAGAAACTTTAGGCTCAGCTTTTGAGGCTGAGAAAAGATCTGGAGTCAGTCTGTGCAGAGAAAGGAAGTCTGGCTGTGGGCGATGCGTCTTTCCTCCAGTCGTTCCTACACTGCAAACAACAAAACTAGCTTCCTCTCATGTGCTGCACAACACCTCAGAGCTTCCACAGGTGACCTTTGTTAACGTGTCTATCCTGTGGCCTTTGTGGCATTCTGGGACGCTGGTGCTCAGCTTGGCTCCGACTCTCTGGAGAAAACATCCAGTCTGTGCAGTGTGAAGTAAATCAGGCCTTTCCTTATGGAGCCACATTCAGCAGCTCTCTCCCTGCAGCATAACCCTGTATGGTCATGAGACTGCTTCTACAATGGCTGCACTCTATTTATCTGTATCTGTGTGTGTGTGTGTGTGTGTGTGTGTGTGTGTGTGTGTGTGTGCATGTGAGGGTCAACAGCTCATGAAAGGAATATGTAGCAGTGGCACCATAAAAGGGATTCAGAAAGGAGGAGAGAGAGCAGCATCCTCGCTCCTCCTGCATTCCTCTTCATATTGGGGCTTACTGTTTAAAATGATGCTGCATTTAAGTGCCACAGGAATATGAGCATGTGCTCAGGCCTTCAGGCTCATAAACCACTGATCCTGTGCATGTTAACAGTGCTGAATCGCTCTCTTCTTTCAGTCCGTTCATTGGATTAATTGAGTAAAAAGACTGAGGTGGTTGTGGTGGCAGCGTACGCTTTTTTCAACCATTGTGACACAAAGAACTGAGGGCGTTTCCTTCTGCTAATCATTAAAACACTCCAGTTACCTCACTCAGGTTAGTTTAACGATCCCTGGTTTAATGTTAACTCATAACAATGATCCCAACTTATAGTTTTATAGATTTCACAACCCTGATTCTAAAAACTTTGTTACATTGTGTAAAACTTACATAAACAGAGTCAATCGTTAACAAACAATCCTCGCTGTGAACCACTGAGCCTTTGGAGGATGCCCCTTTCATACCCAATCATGATACTATCACCTGTTACCAAT
>JAPZEA010000007.1:3076714-3094649 GCA_029783685.1 Heniochus monoceros
TGTGTGTGTGTGTGTGTGTGTGTGTGTGTGTGTGTGTGTGTGTGTGTGTGTGTGTGTGTGTGTGTGTGTGTGCAGTTAATGTTAAGTTAATGATTAACATAACCTCCCATTAAGCCCATCTCTCTGCTCCCCGGTGCTCGCCTGCAGCTTCAGCTCATGACGTAGGAGATGGACAGTAATGAATAGGCCCCCAGTGGAAAATACACGCTGTCATCATGAATGTGCCAACGGGAAAATGATTATCAAAAAAGCAGCAAAGGGAGATACGGAGATTATCGTGCCCGTCATTGTAAATGTCAACCTTTTCTGTGCGTACATGATATCGTCCAGGGGTAATTCAAACAGGCATATAAAGACGAGTCCAGCCACTGACGAGAGAATAAACAGAGAGTGACAATCGTTTGGACACTTTCCCAGTGTGAGTTACAGCTTACAGTCACAGCTGAGGTGAGCACAGAGGTGTGTCTGTTAAAGCAAGCAATTTTTATAGGAACATATGGATTCATGTGAGAGTGGGATTCATAGTTTTGCTGTTGCCTTGTCAGTAAAAAAAGGAAACTGCATGTTTAAACTTGAACTTTTCATCTATGAACTTCCTGTCTTGATAACCTGAATCACTGAGTCAGCTAACTGAATCCACGAGCTGTAACTCCACCTGTTCAACAAAGATGTTTTAATTGAGTCAAATGAGTCAAGAAATTACTTTTCCATGAGCTTTTGTTTTTCAGTTCACCTCTGGGTGAATGAGAGGGACTCAAGTTGCCCAAGGCTGACATGGCTTTCTACAGAGCATGTTGCCAGCTGTATGCAAATAAGGCAATCTTTTCAGTTACATCTTCTATACACCTGGTGCTTCAGCTACTGAAACTATGTCCTCATGAAGTTGTCTTAGGTACAGCAATGGTCCTGACTTCGTGGCTGATGTATTTTCTTTGAAATGTCTTTTTTTTTTGAAGATTTTCATTACAGTTTGGCTCACTTCTGCTGCAGTCTGGCAGTACTCTCTTTTCAAACAACCCAACCAAAATCAACATTCCATAATTTGTCTGAAGTGAAGCTTGACAGTGTTAACAACAGTGATGCAACAGTGATGCATCACTGTGAGCGAAAAAAAAACAAACTGTGTCTTTTCCAGTTGTCAACCCGTACCTGCATAACGCGAGCCGAACGAACAAAACTTCATCTTCAGGTATTGTACGTGAGGCTCAACGTGAAGCAAATACAGACATGAAAAAGTCACAAGAACCGACCAGAGTGCGACGATCATCTAGAGAGAGCGATGTGGCGAGCGCGTAACTGCTGGCTTCTCTGCTGTCAGGTGACCTTTGGAGGGAGATTTGGAAAAGTTAGAACACCATGCACATGTTCACCTTTGTGTGAATGGACACTCTGAGGGAAACTTGAAAAGGAATGAAGAGCCTTACATCTTACCTTTAGAGGAAGCGAAGCATCACAGGTCAAAATGCGCAGGCTTGGTCAGGTTTGGCTCACCTTTTACGCGCACCGAATGTGTGCCGTTTGTGACAGGTATACACCTTTTATACCTCCACATGTGCTCGCTCTCTCTCTCTCTTTCTCTTTCTCCCTCTCTCTCTCTCTCTCTCTCTCCACCCCTTATGGTTTTCTCCACCCCTCATGGATGGAAACGACGAGAGAGGATCCTCAGGGCGCGCACACACACCTGTCGCACGGTGCGTTGCTCTGACCAAATATTGACATAAAGGGGGAGGTGTGTGTGTGTGTGTGTGCCCCAACACACACACACGAAATGAATTATTCTTACCAACCCTTTCCCTCCATCCATAGCACCCTCCCTCCTCCTCGCCCTGTGCCAGGCAACGTACCTGACCTTTGTGCCTGCGTTGATCTGTAAAAAGGCGCATTGTAACGTAGCTACCTGCCGACTCAATTTGTCCCATTCAGCGCCTGTTCGGGCATCATTTCCATATCATATGCCTTGCAAATGACTTTCTGCTGCTGGGTGGCTCACCTTGCCCGACAACTTTGGGAAAAGGTCGCCGTGGAATCTTTAAGGGGTTTTGGAAGGAAAACGTTTGGGATACAAACTACGTCTTCCAGTAAAGGGAAAATCCACCCTGAGACACGAGGAAACATTGATTAAGTGTATATAAACGCATACATATCTCCTCAAACAGGGAATCAGCGGCTAAAGACTTGAATTAATGGCGTCCGAGAGTCAGTTCTTGGAGATGGTCCACTGTGCTTGACTCTGTGTGTGTATACTTTTGGCTATGAAAGCAAATGTTTCTTCTAAATATCGAAATTTTGTGTGATTTAATAACCAGAGTACAGAAAACTAGTTTTTAAAAATCTCATGAAAGGAACCAACTGACAAAGAAGCTGTTCCATACAACATGGAGAAAGACAGCGGGCCAATCAGTGATATTGTTACTGCTCTGTGGGTTGGAGTTCTTCAGTTGCAAACTTACTGCATGTGTTCAGATTAAAGGGACACTCCTCCAGTTTAGCATATAAAACTCTATAGTCATGGTTTGTGCTGCTCCTCTTGTGAAAACAGCCGGTTGATGTATTTTCATCCAGTCTGAAAAAAAATAATCATCCGGGTTATCTGAAGTCAGGCTTGAGACTGAAAGAAAACCTGAGATAAAAACTGGGAGCAGAGAGAATGAAAGATAAGAGCGTCTAACAGGAAGCAGAGCTCTGATGAAAGATCCAATTGTTTTGCATTATGGGAACTGTAAGATCCAAGCTTGACTCAAACTGTAATGAGGCACGATACAGACAACGGACAGTTACAAAAGAAAAGATGTGAAATGTGAGATAGAATAGGAGAAGACAGTCAAATAAACAAGGAATACATTACTGGCAAACCAATTAAAAGGAAGGATAATTCCATAGAAATACTTTGCACATTTGTTATTTCTTAAAACTTTTCATCAACAGTTTCTTATTGTTTATAGAGAACAATTTGGGACTCGTTGGGACTTGTGTAAAACGAAAATAGAAACAATGTGATGATTTGCAAAACACTGAAACCCCACATTTTATTGAAAATAGCACAAAGATAACACATCAAATGTTGAAACTGAGAACATTCATTGCTGATATCCTCATTTTGAATTTGATGCCAACAACACATGTCAAAAAAGTTGTGACTGTGGCAACAAAAGACTAGAAGAAAACAGCTGGTGAAATATCTCACAGTTAATCAGGTTAACTGGCAGCAGGTGAGTCACATGACTGGGTATAAAAGGAGCATCTCAGTCTTTCTGAAGTAAAGATGGGGGAGGGGTTCACCACTTTGTGATAGATTGTGCTGGAAAATAGTGCAACAGTTTGGTATGGAGGTGCATTAGTGCACATGGCTAACCTGCACATTTGTGAGGGCACCATTAATGCTGAAAACATATATACAGGTGGTTTTGGAGCAACACATACTGTACAGTAAGGGAGAAATATGAGACATTAAGCTTAAAAAAAAATTCAAGATGTAAAATTTATTGGAGTATTTAGTCTCACTTTACAAAAAAGATATTGCATTTCTTATTTTAGTCACAAAAGGAAAGCAAATGGAGGGAAAAAGCCAGAAAAGGTCTCTGGAAGAGAAGAGACTTCACATTCATCCATTAAATCAAGAATACCATCAAGAATACCTCGAGGCCGTTTCACTGCATGTCGGCCTTGTAGTAAGAGAATAACTGTCGTGGCTCCAGGTCACACTGTTTCCAACATTCAACTACTGCCTACTTTAAATGGGACTGAAGGTACTTCTCTCTTAACTAAACTCGTTTATCAACTCTTTTTGGAGAGACAGTCGATAAACAACGGAGAACCTGTAGACTGGTTCTGTGAGATCACGGAATATGTCACTTTATAACTGAAATCATATTTCTGTGGAACAAAAATGACCTCAAGTGTTTGTAATTTTAAGTTAATCAATATGGACGGCAGACATTAGACTTAAGACAGCTGTGACAGCTAACAGCTTTCCCTCATCTCGTCACGTTAAATAATGCGACGGGCTGCACACTGATCATCCAAACTAATCAAATAACTGCAGCTGTTGAAAAATAAATATCCTCAAGCATGCTTATCACTGTTCAAATGATCCACGGTTTTATCATTTCCTCAGTAGCTCCCACTATAACTGCTCTGTACTCACCAGTAGTGACGCAGTTATTGGAGCTTTTATTATCCACCAGATGAAGGCCACATCTGTGTCATCCCAGCACCTGAGACACGGCAGACAGTAATGAGATAAACAAACCACTCACAGAAGAACAATATTCCACATCTCATCACGAAACACACGACAGCGTTGAGGTGGAACGCTGTGTTAGAAACACTAGAAGCAAATCCTTACAGGAAAGTGTAAATCCAAATCCAAGATGAACTTTTATTTGTCTTTCATCCCTTCTGAGTATTCTGTAAAACAACTGTGAGTCACCCACTTTACAGTCATGCACTCTTCATGCGATCACCATGATGTATTGAACATAAAATGCTAGTAATGAGCTAATCAATGAACCTCACTTACTCATCTAAATTAGCAACTATTTCATCCTGTAACACATGGATATTAGTATATCTTTTGAGTTTAAAGAAGTACAGTAATTCAGTAAATACATGTTTTATATTTGTTAATGTTAATTTGTTAATATACTTTATGTTTTCAAGTATGGCATTTTAATTTCATTTTGGGAAATCTATTTATTTTCTTCCTTGCGGAGCATTAGACAACAAGACTGACACGACTCTCATATGAGGCTGCAGCCAGCAGCCGGATAGTTAAAAAGGATCCCTACAGAGATACCTTTTTGACAAAGAGTAAGATCCAGCCACCAGACTCCATTCATAAAAACAGTAATTTAATCATTGTAAAACACGCTTCAGTCAAACTCCACAGAAACAAACTATAACATTGAATTAAATGTTCACTGTTCATCTATCAATCATCACCAAATCTGGTTTTGTGGAAATAAATTCACCGAATCGAGAGAGAGAAAAACAGAGGAGCAGCCAGGAGAAACAGTGAAAATGGTGAAGGAGGAGTGAAAGGAGGAGGGGCAGGGAGGGAGGGATGAGGAGTCTGAATGAGTGAACAAAAATGGGGTGATTGGAATCATCAACAGTGAAGGGAAAGATTCATTTTTCTCATTGATTATCAAATGATTTCAATTCCTCATTTTAGGTCAGTCATTGCAGTGATGTCGCTGGCCTGGCTGCCACTTCCAGAGACTTTTCATGCAGACAAAATGTTTTTATTAAATTATGGCTGCAAAAAACAAGCAGAGTGTCTGCTGGTTATTTTCTCAAACTGAATTATTGTTTGGGACATAATACGCCAGAAAATAAATTAAGAAGAAGAAGTCCTCAGCAGAAACAACCCACAGTGTAGAAATTACTAGAAGAAGTCCTGCATTCAAAATACTACAAAAATATGAGCCTCAAATTAGACTTAAAGAGCCAAAAGTAAAAGTACTCATGAATGCAGAATGGCCCAGTTCAAGGTAATCTATATATTTTTTAGAGGACTACAATCACTGACACATTAATGTGTTTATCACTTTAATATTGCAGCTGCTAAAAGGTGGCGCTGATTGTAATTAGTTTACACACTGCTGGGTAGTTTTCAATATCCCACTTTGATCAATAAAGTTTTATCTTAGCCTACAATAACCCATCATCATTTATATCTTGTACTATTGTTCTGACTCTGCAGAAAGTTCACTTATCATATAAATCTAATGAAATAAAAACTACAGTATTTGCCTCTGAGCTGTACTGGAGTTGAAGTAAAGTACTTGAGTAAATGTAAACCTTTGTAAGTAAGTAAACGTTGAGATATTCACTTACTAAATCACAAGAACAGCAGACAATACTCATATTTGAGAATTATTTGATTTTTGCTTGATAAATAACTTGAACTGATTGATTGTTTTGACTGAAGTTTTTGATAGAAGCTCTTGTTTGTTTGTGCAGACAGGGCGAACCTCAACATCCCAAAAACGTTTCCAGATTTAGCCTAAAGAAAAGCAGCTGAAGGTGTGATTTCACTGTTTTATATTTTAACTTTTAAATCATTTGCACTGCATGAAAAGATCTCTCCAGGTCTCTAACGCAAGGAAACGATCAGTTAACATCTTTAATGAATCACAGGACTAAAACTGAAACGATCTGCTGTGTTATGAACGTTCTTGAACGATAATGCAGCCGCAGATATGAACAATATGGCAGACTTCATTAAAAGAGGTCACACTGTGGCCCATTCAGAGCGGTTTCGGCTCTCTGTGGCAGGCATCCAGGCAGCGACACATAAACAATTTAGACTTGAGAATAAATCACATCGTACAAGACAGTCAAGTGTTCCCCCCAGCATGTTATTTATCATCCTGACTAGCAGGCACTGTGTTGATTGGCTTCTAATTCCAACAGACAGACTCACAGGAGATATTATTCAGTACAGAGGAGGGCTGGAGTCCACACCCTTTCTAAATCAGTCAATATTTACATGTGTAGCAGTGAAAAAAGCTCAGAAATCTTTGTTTTAGAATGAATTTCAGCTTTAAATTGACTGAGCAGAAAGAGCGAAACTCCAGCCCGTGATGCTTCGCTGCCGTGGAGTGTTTCCTCTCCTACCTGCGGGTGAGTTTGGAGGTGAGTTTGGAGAAAAGGTTGCTGGTTCCACGGCTGCGGGTCTGGGAGAGAGGGGTGGCGTCGTGGGAGAGGGTGGGCGAGGCCGGCGGCCCGTTGTACGTGGCCGTGCGGCGGTCCCTCAGCTGGCCGCCGTGGAAGGTGCTGCGGCTGGCGGTGCCTCGCGGGAAGCGCAGCCGGTCAGGTGTGGTGGCGTTGGCGATGCTGTGGATCGACGCCACCGGGTTCCTCTGGCTGCCGGGCGACACGGCGACACTGCTGAGGTGGAGGAAGAAGAGTGGAAACAGTCAAGATCCAACCAAAACTCAAACCCATAAACACTCAGGTTGACAGTTGTTCCACTGCAGACGTGTTCTTCGCTGCACCTGAACCAGCAGCTCGGATTTTGACTATTAAAAGGACAGGTGTGTCCAGGAAGTGTGCGATGGAGCTGCCTCATTTTGCATGAATTACAGATTCTGCTCAGTGTTTCCAGTGAAGGTCGCTGCTCCTGTACAGTTTGGTACCCAATCATACGACTGCAATGGAAAAACTGTTACAGCTTCGTCACATTTCCCTCATTATCTTTAAAATGGCTGCGAGTTTGTTATTCCTACATGGATTCTAATGCTGCCATGGGTTTAACTAAATGACTCTGCGTGTTAGATGTCAACAGGGTGGGAAATTAAATAAAAAAAAACAAAAATAAACACCATTCAATCTCATTAGCTGAACAGCCAGTTTAGTGTTTTAAAAGCCCTCTGATCAGCCTGTTACACCTGAGTTTGTTAATGGCACAAACGTGGGAGAAAAGACAACAATTAACTGCAATCTGCACTAAAAATGTTTTACTAATAAACTTGTGTGGTTTGCACATGCTCTCCCTGTTCAGAAACTACAAATTACTTTGTTTCTAATGTGAGGAAACATCAGAGGAAACTCGTCCTAATGTTGAGACCTGTGACACACTCTGCTCGTTTACTGTGTGAATTAAGTTTTGAGGTTTGTTTTTGACCAATCAGTGACGTTCAACTCTGCTGCAGAACAGGGACTTCAGGGGCCACAAACTAGGACAGCGGGACTACTCCTTCATACAAAGGACAAAGTTTTCTGAAAAAGTCCCTGCTGTGCAAACAGGCTAGTGTTGAGGTAACAGGACCAAAACCAATTTAAATAAAATGCCAGCGTGGGAGATTTTTTTTTTAATGAATTCACCAGCTAAAGATCATTTCAGACAAGAGGGTGAAAGTGACGACTAAAATTTACCAGCTGTAACTGAAATTTACCAGCACTGAGCTGGTGTTAATTTCCCACCCTGAACATCAAGCCTATCGTGTACAATGAGAAGAGTGAGTTTTATCCCTGATCAGTTAAACAGACAGAGACGATGGTCGGAGGGTGCTGGGACAGCAGGGGAGCCGGTGAGCGGTGGAGCTCGGCCAACGTGTCGGACACCGACAGGTGAGGGATCCGGACGGAGAAGATCAGGGGTCAAAGTTCACAGCAGAGGATGTGGGACAGACCAGGAGCAGAGCTGCGAGAGTTTGTTATTGGAAATGTCTGCAGCGGAGACGAGAGGTTCTCCGGTTCATGGCTGGCAGAGGGATGATGCAAACACGGAAAAATATTATCACACACAGAGTTTACGACCTCGTTCATCAAAGCCCGGCAGCTTGATTTCACTGTGAGGATACATATTTTTCTGACTTGTGCCTCCACTTTTATCAGTGTCTGAAATCAACACCCACCAGGTTCCAAGTGCAGGTAGAAGTTGTTTTTGGTGGATAAACTGCTGACGTTGATCTGCTACAGAGATCACATCTAAATATCTGATAACTCATACAGTGTAAGGCTGGTTTTTGCATTTATTCATTTTCTCGCATTGACCAACGTTCATTCTGTGATTGTAAGAAAATCAAATTGAGTGTGTTTGCCATATGTCTACAGAGTTAAAGTCGGCATTAGCTATTAACTATTTTATCTTTTGTCACAACGATCTCGAGGCAAACAGCAGAAATACGGCGTCTTCCTGGATGTTGAGTTGAATCTGGCTCGACTTTTTTTTGTTTGACTGAAGACTTTGCGTTGATTTGACTCGAGTCAAGCTTTTAATTCCGATGCTGCCTTTACTGAATGTTTCCTCACAGTATTTTATACAGGACGGGAAACAGGTGATGTGACGCTCAAATTGAATCTGTTGGGTCAGTATGAGCACAAAGACTGATCTGCTTTAACTACAGTTTTTCTGTTTTGCTGTGCAGAGAGAATACTGACGCATAAAGCTACTGCTGATACTGCAACATCACTTCCTGCACATTATTCACAATACATGTAAATTAATCTGACATCAGTGGTAAGAATTTACTGAAGTGCCGTGACATTCAAGGTAAGATTATAGGAGCAAAGATTTATTCCTGTAATTTTTCCTCTTAAAATTAGATTTAGATATTTTCCGGTTTTTGTTGGGAGGTCGTTTTGAAACACTGCACGGACGAAAGGCGTGTTTAAGAAGAACGGTTCAGAAATGAGGACGTGTGTCACATCTCAGTAAAACAGGTGCTTTGAGGAACAGCGGCAGAAGCATTTAATGAAGACGAGTCAAACCTTTTCTTCGACCTGCTGAAGAGGACAGCGAGTGCAGCTCTGGCTCTGATCCTGCTTTATCGTAGCAGCTCAGAGCTGTTTGTGAGGTCTCTACTCAGTAATCCTACATGATGAATCATCATCGTTCTTCACTACACCAGGATGACAAAGTTTGGGAAAAGTCCGATCGGTGCATCTCTAATTTAACAGAAGTCTTTTATTTTGCCTGCTTGTTCCTGTTGAGCACAAATTTCAGACACTGACAAGAAAAACCAAGTTGGACACACACTCTCCTTACTGTTGTCTGCAGGAAATGGAGCCCATGGTTTAGTTGTGATGTTACAGAGTGTGAAGCTGGCTGGATGTGTGGGTTAGCGAGGGGCCAAACAGGGGCTGAGACATGACAGGAGACAGACAGGGGGGTTTGGAGGCCCTGCCGTCTTACTTGGGCGAGCAGTAGTCCAGAGCGTAGTAGGAGTGGGGCAGCGTGGCCCAGCCTGCCTGGCAAACGTACAAAGGGCCGACGGTTTGATACCTCAGCCGCACCGAACTGGACGAGGCACCGAACGCAGCGGCCGCAAAGGCAGAAGAGGGGCTAGTGGCACAAGCCATCTCAGTCATGCTGGTCATGCCACAATGAAAAACACCCCCCCAGTTCCACAAACACACACGCAGAAATGAAAAATAAGATGATGAGAAAAAGGGAAAGTAAATACAAGAAAGAAAGAAGGAATAGAAAGAAAGAAAATAAGGGAATGAAACAAAGGAAATGTCTTCATGGGATCCTGTCTGGGTTTTCTTTAAACAATTAAGGAGAGAATCTGGCCTCAAACGGTGAAACGCTGCTGTTAGAGTTCGACCAGAGTGACTCTGGAAGGCTGACATTAATATTTTTGTTTGTATCCACATTTCCTAACTTTGGATTTGACCACATGAGTGAGTCAACAGGAGTTCTGCATTCCTGTTGGGCAGAAAAAGCTCTAAAACAGCATTTAGGCCACATTACTGGCAAAGAAAAGCAGTGAATTAAAAGAAAAAAAAACTGGATTTAATAACAGGTTCCACAAAAATGTACAGGCTCAATAATCTCGTTACAAACTGCTCTCGAACCAAGAAGTCATGATTAAACTCTTTGTGCCCGCTGTGCTCTACTGATGAGGAGGAAAGGCAGATTGTGCTCTCGGTGCTGACGCAGGTTTAATGTTGTGGTGATGAATCCAGGTCAAAGACAACAAACACCTCTCTCACCTGTTCTCCTTCCCATTGGGAATGACGGAGAGGCGGTCCGTGTTGTTCCTGTCACTGCACACATACGTGTTCCTCCTGGTCATACCTGCCGACGCAGTGTTATTCTGCACAGCAACAGAAGAAGAAAGTCAGAGGTCACACGACATTAATGCAACTTGTTTGAAAAACTAAAAAACATCATGACAGTTTACTGATTGTAGGATCCACATCAGCTCCTGCTGTTGTTAGTCTTTAGAAATAAATGAGACAAAACGTAGAAATTAACAGACACTAAAAGTCGTAACAACATCGAGAGGATCCTAAAAAATGATTACAAAGTTGAAGGTTCACATTCATTAACTTCAGTTTCTAGAGCTGCCTTCTATCATCAGTCGAGAGTTCAGCCTCCTTTTATTTAGTTTTTGTGGCGTCGCTGTTCACAGAGCAACACACGCAAACACGATGACAGACTGTCAACCTTCTCAAACTGAGTCTTTTCTCTAAATTACTCACTAAGTTTGAACCAGACTATTTCTGCAACTAACAATGATTTTCATTGTCGGTTAATCGATTAGTTGTTTGGTGTAAAATAATGAAAAGTATCGATCAGTGTTTCTCAGCCCAACATGACGTCCTCAAATGTCTCGTTTTGTCCACAACCCAAAGATATTCAGCTTATTGTCACAGAGGAAGCTGGAATCAGAGAATTAGGACTTTTCCCTCTAAAAACAGATGAATCGATTCATATAAAAGCTGCAGATTAATTTAATAGTTGACATCTACTCGATTGGTTGTTGCAGCTCTGAATCAGACACCAATGAAACCTCCTCGACTGACGTACGGTGAGACTGACTCTCACGATACTTCAGAGGAAACTCTGTACAGAACGGCGTCTCTTAAATAATTTGTTTATAAGGTCTGTGAAGACGTAACTGATCCTTAGTAGCATTATTAGTAAGCAGGTTTATTTCAGCTCTGTGAGAAAGAGTTTGGTAGTGGAGACAGTTTTCCTGGTCAACAATAGGACACTGTAGATAAATGAGCATTTGATTTTTTGTGAATGATTATTTTGCTGACTGTTTTTGCTGATGTTGGCGGTAGCTGTATTTCTGTCGTGTGTAACTGATAAAGGAACTCACGCTCGGGCCGGTGGTGGCGCCTTTCCTGCGGTCGGGGATGTCGGCCTTGTTGGGGTTGTTGGCGTTGCCCAGCAGGGGGCTGGAGGGCGGAGCCCCGCGGCTGCCGGGGGTGCTGGGTTTACGCAGCTGGACTCCACCTTCTTCCTTGGCGCTGTTCTCCCCTGTGGTGGTCTGACTCCTCTTTGGATGGGCCATCCCTGGAGGGACGTTCTGACCGACTGCAGACAAAACAGAGTGACAGTGACTCAAACATGATGTTTTTATGCTAACGGAGATGAGACACTGACTGGAAGTGACTGTGGATTTCATCATCAGCATATTAAGGTATTTTTAAAGAAAGCAGAATGATTCAGTTCCTACCTGAAAAAATAATCTGACGTTTGTCTACATTTTAATGCAAAATAATGAGCTGGAGGCCATTTTTCAGAGCTGACGCACTGAGTTGGTTCATTCAACAGAAAATGACGCCACAATAATCTGAATAACTGATTAAGCCAAAAATTCACTGGTTCCTGCTTCTCAAATGTAAATATTTGCTGGTTTTCTGAGACTTGTGTGATTAAAATGAATGTCTTTATGGACTGTTCAGACAAAACAAGCACTTAAAATATTTCGAGTTGGACCAAAGCAAACCAGCAGCTTAACTGATGATAAAGACAACTATTTGCTGCAGCCCCACATGTGTCAGTTAGTGTAGATTTAGTTGCTGAGCTGTAACTGGACGTGCTGTGTCACTTAAAATGTCGTAATATTCTTTAAAAGCACCAAACGATGCCTGTGAGTGGCTGTTAGAGCCGCAGCTCGAAGGCTCTCGGTGTCGCTGTTTAAGCTGCAGCTCTAACAGACAGGAAGCCGAACACACTGAGGTTACTGACAAAGCATTATATCACAGCGGACAGCACTGAGCTGTGCAAATAAGCTACAGGTTAAAGTGCTTCCACCGTGTGGCTGGTTTGATTTAACTGCTTTTATCAGTCTGACAACAAGCTGCTGACAGAAACGACCTTTATTAGCTGGCAGAGGCACGACGGAGTTTGAGCTCATTCAACAAGCAAAAATATGAGCAGGAAGAAAAAGCAGAAGGCTCCCACATTCACAGCTTTTTTCATTCAGTTTTCAAATGTGGTTCGGACAGAAAGACGTGTTGCGTCGTCCTCACCTTGTTCACTGTAGCGTCTCTGTTTGTGGTTGGAGGAGACGCTCCTCTGGACCTTGAGGTGGGAGGGCGACTGGCCATTGAGCTCGCTGTTGGGTCTCGGTTTGGCCAGAGACAGGTTGCTGCTGGAGGCCGACTCGCTGGGCTCCAGCTGGGGACGGACAGACAGACAGACAGACGCCACCTTCAGACTGCTGACACTGTTATTTCCTAATCAGAGGTCGTTAAATTCTGTGTGTATGCTGAGTGAGACTTATGATAAGGCCTGTTCAAGCCTTTCTGGCCCTGATTTAAACACGAGGTTGCAGCTTATCTTATTCATTAATTTCCCTTTTTACCAAATGAAGTTCTGTCCTCCACCATCCAGACAAAGATGGATCAACTAATGTTAAGAGTAGTTTATCATTTTAATAACAAAGCCGACTCTCATAGCCATTTACGGCCAGCGTTTAGCTCCACCCTGCTACCCCCGCTCCTCTCCGTTGACCTGACAGTACAGAAGAGTTGATCTACTGTGATGTGCTGCGCTGACAGCGGGTGGATGTTTGTACCTCAGAGGCCTTCCTGCCCAGCAGCAGGTAGGTCGCTGTGATCTCGTCATACTTCATCTTGGCCAGAGAGTCCTGGATCTCTTCCAGGTTGTATCCCATCCCCACCATCACATCTGCTCGAAACAGGACACAGAAAAATAAATAAATATGAAAACAAGCATTTTAACCAAGTAAAGATCACACACACTAAATGACTGGGAGCTCCAAAACAGACAAACTGCTGCCTGATGTCCACAACTCTCTAAAACTCAAAGAAAGTTCTGTTACAGATATTTACTTCAGCTAACACCAAAATGATCCAAGTTTTGCATAAAAAACTATGAAAAACAACAAATAAAATGACAGAACTTAGTCGCTCAATAAAAAAAATGAATAGGCTTTGATTCTGATGACTGTTTAATTGTCTTGTTGTGATGTACATGGGCCTGTCTCTAAATGTGACACTTCCTGATTAAATAAAACTTAAAAATCACAGCAGCTGCTTTTCTTGGTTTCATCATGTTGAATTCAACATCTTTTGGTTTTGTTGCTAGGACAAAAGAAGGCACTTGATGGCACCACCTCCTGCATTTTTTACAAACTTTGTTCCATTTAAAAAACTAAATGATGAATCAGGATAAAAAATGGAAATATTAATAGATAATGAAATAAATCATTGGTTGTAGCCTTCTTACAATCTGGAATTCTGTCGACTTTTGGGAGGAAAACGGCTCATAAAAGGATCAATTAATGCTGTTAACTTTCTCCACGTATCAGCAGCAAACTCTTTCTAAAAGGTGATCTCTGGAAAGCAGCAACACAAGACGAACACAGCAGTGACTCAGAAGCTCTTCATCGTACGTTTCCACACATTAACAAGCACCACAACGTGACTGTTTCTGCTCCGTATGCAGCAATAAACCAGTAAGAAACAACAATATAGAAGAGATCTCCAGCAACATATGGCAGAGTATTAATTTTTCATGTAAAATCCTCAGTCTGGCCTTTCGCAGAGGCTCCTCTGTGATTATTACACGAACGCTTAACGAGCGTCACGTGTGTTTGTACGTATGTGTGAAACGATTCAGGTGAGTGAATCAGACAATCAGCAGCTTCCTCCCCTCCGGCCCTGCCTCGATCAATCAGAGGCAGAAAGCTGCTGATTGGAGGGAGTGTGTGAGAGTGAGTGTATACACATGCACACGCACACGCACACGCACACACACACGCACACACACACACAAACACACGCACACACACTATGACCTCCCCCATCATCCAGCTCACGTGTGTAGCAGCATGTCAGGTGAAGCATGGTGGTGTTTCCTGCTGCAGCTCCAGCGTGATCTGCTTTAAATATTTATCTGTGTGTGTGTGTGTGTGTGTGTGTGTGTGTGTGAGACCCCCCCCCCCCAACATGCATCATATAAAGGCTTTTATCCCTCCACCTCAACACTACGCAGCCTATTATATTTTAATAGACTCTCTTGTATCCGAAACACGCTGCAGAGCGAATCAAAGCGGATCACATCTTCAGAGGAGGACCAGTTGCTAAGCAAAAGGTGTTGAGATGAGTCACAGCTTCATCGTGGCTGTCGATGCGCTCCCGTTTCCTGACAGTAATCACTGTGTCAGAGCAGGTGGGCGTCTGTTTTCAGGAGCAGATCTGCCTGATTTAGAGATCAAATTCTTCATCCATCGAGTCTAGTTTTGTTTTCACCACATGTTCCTGCAGCCTGAGCTGAGCTGTAAGGAAGAGCAGCCCTTCAAAGCTTTACCAGGATGTTAACAGCAAAGAGAGTGTGTGTGTGTGTGTGTGTGTGTGCATCTCTATATTTTTAGCAAACGTTAGCTTCTAATATAAAACATGTCCTTGGAGCAGACTGCTGTGTGTACACAGCAGACAGAAGCTCTGCAGACAACTGCTGTGTACTGTCAAATACTTCTACAAGGGACATCAAATATGATCCATTATATTGGTGATTGGTCATAAATACATAATTATATTAACTAGTCATTGATTCTTAAAAGCTGCAGATTGTTTAAAATGTGATTTAATAAAAGTTTTTATTACTCAAGTGATTAAATCAGTAAGAAAAGAAATAACAAATATTTACAGCAGTTTGGAAAAAGTGTCTCAGTTACACAGTTTGTCCACCAGAGAGCGCTGACACTCATTTTGTGCTCACAATTATTAAAAAATAAAAGTTTTTGTTTTTTAAAAATCAATAATGATTGTTGATGAGTGATGACATAAATAGAAAAGAATATCTGCCAAGATTTTATCACATTTTTAAAATATAAAATATAAATATTGGTATCAGCCTCCAAAATTCAGCATTAGTCCAGTTATAATACTGCCTGCTAGTTAAAGCTTTTACCCGTTATCTGTTTTTAATTAATGTACAGTGAATAGTTCTCTGTGGCGTATTTGGTTCATATGCTTGATCCATTTCACAGCATCAGAGAGAAATACGAGCTCATTAATATTACAGTTATGGAACAGTGAACGGTCTTAAAGTGGTTGATTTAGCTTCATCACCACTTTCCAAAACACTGCTGCCATTTTTGCTGCAGTTCAAACACTGATTTTCCAAACGCTATCGAGGATTTAACACCTGCATCTTCCGGCAGTAGTAACAGGAATCATTACAAGAGAAATTCTATTATATTTTGATGACAGTTATTCTTCGACCAGTTGCTGCCTTTGCTCAAAGACGCTTTGGCGCCGGTCGTAACCTGCAATCACAACAGCAGGACTTTGTCTACGAGGAGGATTTCTTCACCAATATTTACTCTCGGCATCTGCTTCAAGCAGCCCAGAGTCCTGGTTTAGATCCCTGCTGCTGACAGCTTTTCAGCAAAAGTTCTATATTTAATGTTTTCAACGCACCAAAAACCCTGCAAGTGAAAATGCTTCATCCAGTCCGACAGAATTTTCTCGCTGTCAGGCTGGAGAAGCCTCTCCGGCGTCGTTCTGATCGTCACGTCACGCTGAAACTCGGCACTGAAAGCCGTACCAATGCCATTATTTTTGGAGGGTTAACAGCTCTCCTGTGCAGGTTTTTACTAAGTGAGATCTTCTAATTTGGTCGAATTAAATCTTTCCACACCAACGTGGGGTAATCCACTCTGGCAGACGTGACAAATTTAAGGAGGCTAATAAAAAAAATAAATAAAAAAAAATAAAAAAACCACCCGCCTACGCCATAATTTTAATAAACATCTGCCTTCTTTACCTGGAAACTAACAGTTTGTGACCGAGCTGCAGGGCAACGCCGAGCTTCATCAGTCAGACCGACAGAACAGAGACGGAGGGCGAGAAACGAGCTCTGCTGCTGTAACCAGGCAGAATCTGTGATAACCATCTCTCATCCATCTCCTCTCTCTCTCCTTCTCTTCTTTCTCACTTTCACCCCCTGCTCCCCCTCAACACTTCTGCTTCTTCTTCTCCTCACACTGTGCTGTAATACTGCAGCATCAGATACAGACGCGTTGATCTTCAAATAATAATTATTTTTAAGATCAGATTTTGAGTAATAAAGGAAAAAACATAGTATGCATGTTTTGAGCCCTTTTCAGATGTGATGAATAATTTCTTCATCAGTCTGTTAAAGGAGGGGCTTTCAGGAAACATGAGTTTACGTTATGCAAATGTTCGTCACAGCTTCGTTCAGACATGACAGGAAGAGCTGTGACGCCTGTGTGATGTTTGGCAGCTGAAGCTTCTCTGCTGGACAGCAGCGCAGAGTTAAAGGTAACGATATCCAGGAAGTTTTCCGCTCTTTCACAGGCTTATTTTTCCAAGAAAGAAAATTATTTTACATCAAATAAAACAGTGAAAAATGTTTCCAAGAACTAAAAGTGACGTCTTCAAAAGTCTAAAACCTAATTTCCTCTGATAGAAGACGAAGAAATCCAGTAATAATTCACCTCTGACAGTCTGGAAATGAGGAAATTTGGCATTATTGGTTAGAAAAACTTAATAATCAAAACAGCTGCAGATTAACTTTCTGATTGGATTAATTGACTGTTTCAGATCTAATCTCAACCTGAAAACTGGCTCATTCACAGCCTTTCCTGGTTTAATAAACCAGGAAATAAACCAACCAATAAACCAGATTTTTCTGCTTTTGTTTATAAGATCACTGATTACTGGATCTATTCCAGTGCTCTTAAAGCAGAAGAATCTCTCTGTGTGTTGAACCTGTTCTGCTGCAGCCTTCGTGTCAATCTGACGAGATTCGATTCAGATTTGTGTTTGAAGTGTTACAGAAACGTCAGCAGGTCCGACTTTGTGACTCTTATGTAAAAGTGACTCAGAGGTTTATTCAGACACGAGATCAGCATGTAAAACTGTCCTCCTGAGGTATTCTGCCTCCTCTGAGATTGTTTGAGAAAAGGTTTTTAAAGTTTTCTCTGCATTATTCAGGATTCAGGGATTCCTCAGGAAGATGAAGCTCTCTCTTTTCGCTCTTTTGCTCCTGCACTGGGTGACGGGGAGTTTGCACCGACAGCCAACCTCAGCTGCTCTTACGTAAGAGCTCCCCCTCGTTTACAGCTTTCATCCAGGGCACGACGGGGAGGCTTCTCTCCCTCCGTCTTCACTCCATCTTTGCATGCAGCAGCAGAGCTCTTGTTTATTTATTCATCATCACGTTTCATCTTTTCTTTTAAGGCTCTTC
>JAPZEA010000007.1:3563348-3575699 GCA_029783685.1 Heniochus monoceros
AACCTCCAAAACATCTCATCATCAAGGTAAAGTCACACCTTTAACTGTTTCCTTTTCCACTTGGGACACAGTGTTTGAGCCACGCTGTTCAACTCTAACTCCATCGTATTTTAAAGGGAACTAACACAAGACAAAAAGTTGGCCAACAAAAAGGCAAAAGTGTTTATACCTGCTCCAACGAAATTACTGATTCCAGGTAGAAGTCAATAGTTAGAAACAAGGAGCATGTTTCATGACAAATCTCCAGTTCCAGTTGAAGCTCAAACCTGGTTCTACATATTCAATCCTTTCTGATTCATCTAAACCGGCCAGCAAAATGTTTTCATGATTCATACAAACAGCATTAGAATTTTCCTTTAGTAGGAGAGTGTGTGTGTGTGTGTGTGTGTGTGTGCTCTGATGCTACACTCATGTTTGTGTGTGTGTGCATGTTTGTGCCACAGCCTGTAATTACTTGTGAATGCTGATGTGTGCTCACGTCAAAGTGAAGCTCTGCATGTGTGTGTTGACGTCTCTATATGCGTACGAGAGTGTGCTGATGTATGTCGGCGTGTGCTGGAGTGTCAGTACGTGTGTGCATGTGTGTGCGTGTTTGTGTGTGTGTGTGTGTGTGTGTGTGTGTGCTATCAGACCCGGGTCTCACCCTTTATCTCATCGGGACGACCCAGGTGAGAATCAGAGAGGCGTCGCCGCTAAGACATCACATGTTGCCGGTGGCCTCTAATCCACCTCGTGTGAGTGTCTGTTTATCATCATGTCTGCTCATATATTTCTGACACACATCTCTTTGGCTCCCGCCATCAAACTTTGGCTTCGGCTTCACAAGAGTAATTAGAACCAGATCCGGGGAGAGACTCGGTGATGAAAGAGACAGACGTATCTTCTTAGAAAGCAAACAAACAGAACGTTACTTCACTCTGTTGAGCCGAGTGTAAACTCCGTGTGTGTTTGCAGACTGTAATGGAGCAGCTGAGCGCCGCTCCCTGCTTGAGTTAGAGACTCCCCAGCTCGCTAAGACAAACGCTCTCCACGTGCAACCGCACACAAACCGCCTCCACCTTAAAAGGGAAATATCTGTTAGATTTCATTACTTCTCTCGCTGTGTGTCTCCTCTGTCTCGACGTATTTGGAGCGACACTTGACGAAAGCCCTCCGAGGAGTCTGAACACATTGTTTTCTTGGCATCGCAATCAGCCACACACACACACACACACACACACACACACACACATTCGGTCAAAAAGAAACACACACCGAGTTTTTAAACAGTCTCTTTCCTGATGTGTGGTCCTCTTCCTCCTCCTCCTCCTCCTGCTGCTCCTGAACTCATGTGGGCCTGAAAACACCTTCCTGCAGCTGATGATCCTTCAGCCACGATGACGTTTTTCTCCCAAAATAGACGCCTGTGTGGATTCGGCACGAGGCGGCGTGCTCGTCTCGTCTCCATGGTTTTGACCCAAAAACACACTGAGATTGGTTTATTCGCAGGCCTTTAGCGGCTAAGTGCTAACTGCTGTGTTTCTGCACGAGATCACCCGTCAATCAAACTGAGTGGGCGGAGCTGTGTCGTCTTCTTGGTCAGATTTTCTGGTAAAGAAGTTTCTGTAGGTGTTATTTTTCTACTCAGAGACGGAGAACTCATGTGAATCACCCTCTTCTTCTTCTACTTCTTCTGCACCAGAAACACCATCACTTCCTGTGCAGCAGAATACAGGCTAGTCCTTTTATTTATCCCATTTTCTGACAAAAACCTGCTATTTCTTTAGAGAAGCTGAGCAGATATGAACTGATTTTCACCTCTGTTTTCTCCAGGCATCCGAAACTTGTTATTTGGAAGTTAACAGTAAACAACATCCTATTGTGGATGCACAGCTCAGAAAACCCTTCAGGTGATCAAAGGTGAAGAGCAAAATGGGCTAAAAACACAGAGGAAGAAAACCAGAATCAAAACTAAAAGAAATTAGGAAAACAAGAAATTGTTTAAGCTGCAAATTGTATTAATATAATAAACTGTTCAACTATATTTTATTAGATTTTGATCAGAGTGAACATTTTTGAACAATAAAAAACAAACGATAGGAGCTGCGGGGTGTAAATAAAGAGCTGTTTATTCCAAATGAAAATAGATTATTATTATTCAAATGTGAGTCTCAGCAGTTTACTTCAGGAAGCTCACACAGGCGCCGTCAGAAAAGGTAAGAATTGCAGCCTTTTCCAATTCAGAAACAGCGGTCGATATTTGGATTTCAGCTTGCTTTGATTTACTGTGCAGCTCTGCTCGGCGTGCTCGGCAACACACAGGAATCCCATCCCGTGTCTAATTGGCTGGATGGTATTTCCTCAGCAGAGGGGAGTGTGATTTTCTAGTAAGGAGGCAGCGAGGTGGGGGTGCAGGGCAGATACCCCTCGACCCCGCGGGGACAGGGTCTGGAGATAACCCCGGCCCGCGTGGATGAGCTATCAGTGCAGTGGAAACCGGTTTACCATAACGTCTTCTCATCATGTCCACCTGTCAGCTGCAGAGGTTAAGTGAGGAGGGGGATCACTCCTGGAGCCTAAAAATACACTACTGTTGTGCTGTTTGTTTGGTTTACATTCGATAACAGACTCCATGACAGAAATCACTAAACAGCGGCAGGGAGAGGTCACGCACACGTTCGCCAGGGAAAGCTTCTATAGTCCAGCTATTCTGCAAACTCAAATGATCTGACGGCTGGTGCATAATTCAGGACATGCATCTCAGGTTTTCATGCAAGTTCTGCACACTTCACATCACCACCTGCTACTTACATAGCTGCTAGATTTTCCTGAAGAGGAGGTGATATTTTCAGTTTGTTAGTTGTCTTAAAATTGCAACAAATTTCAATGGGATTTGGTGGGAAGTGGGCCAAGAAAAAAAAGACATGATGACTTTTTGGTGTTTTTTCTCATGAACTACTGCACTCACTCAAAGAAAGGAAAATCTGGCATGATTGTCTGCCACTGTGTGTATTTTGATGCAGATCCAGACACAGATTAAAATCGTCTAAATACTTTCTGTTTTTAAAATAACAGGTTTGGAGGACTGTGCAGCCTTGGCAGGGGTACGCGCTGTCTGAGCGTGATTACATTTTCTTTGTGTTTGAACTGAGCGTTGCCGTTACAAGTGTTCCACACGCATGAAAACACACCCACACACCACCCCTGCAGCTCACTTTTCCTCTGACTCCCGGCTCTGTGTTGCAGGTCGGAGGAGCGTGACTGCGGCTCTGTATCAGCCCGACCTCGGCGCTACAATTAGCTGGAGCGGGACTCGATGGCCGCGGCACAAGGCCCTTCAGCGCTCAGACACCGATCTGGGGAAAAGTAGGAGGGGGGGGTCTAATTGTGTAATTGTATAATTTGCCCTCGCTGACGCCTGCAAGCACACAGGCAGATTTCATTACAGATTACACTGGGGCTCTTTGAAGGCACGCTGCCCCGGAGGGCCTGCGGGGACTCAAGGCAAACAGAGTCGGAGGAATGGCGGCCGCGGAGCAGCGTAGCGTGGCCCGGCGTCCGGCTCTCTGCTCTCCTGCCAGGGTAAACAAGGAGGCTGCATAGCTCAGGAGCACAGCACAGCACAGATTAGGCTCTGTTAACATTCCTCCCCCCGACACACACACACACACACACACACACACACACACACACACACACACACACACACACTGTTTTACTCCACACAGGCCCGAGTGTGTACAACGCTTTCCACACTGCAAAAAACACCCACTTCAATAACTCGTAAGCATCGTGTGAGGGCGGGCGATGGTTCTATCTCCGACCTTTTATTTGCTCTTCTGTCATTTGCACATGATCCTGAAACTTTTTACATGTTACAAACTGGATTTGCCAATTTCAAACATATTCTGAGAGGTCGCAAAGAGGAACTGTTTGACGGTTCCAGGGCAAAACGGGTGCAGTCATCTCCGATAGCACTGCATCTTTCGCGGGGGATGAAACTGACTTTTGCACGCCTGCATTCACTCTTAATATCTTAGGTTTCTTAAAGCAAAAGTCCATCCACAGGGTTCACGTTTCTTTCCATTTACTTATTTTCTCAAGACGATGCAAAGTTGATTCAAGAATATTGTTCCAGTATTTCAGTTTACAGTAAATTTGCATGGGAAAGATGATTTTCTTCACTTTTCTTTGGACAATAAAAGCCAGCAATTAATAACTAGTGAAGACGTTTAATGTTTGTTGCCTGAATGGTGCCACTCTATTTTGTATATTTTGATGTGTATTCTAATTTAATATGGCCTTCCTTGCTGGCTGATCTCATCATCAGTAATCATTTTCACTTGATTATAACCTGAACTGGCTTGCACTGACCAATGTGCTGCCTCACAGTTTGCTCGGTAACGCTGTATCTCCTGCGTGAGAAGGCCTGCTGAACCTTCGCCCGCTCGCTCAGAGACGTGAGGAAAGAGGTGACGCACACGGCTGCCGTCTTTCCCTTCGCAACACAAATCTGGCGTCAATCCTACAAATTGTCCGATAATGTCATTTGCGCGCAGCGTAGTCTCCGCAGGAATTACCGCGGCTGCTGGGCGGGCATCTATCCTCCCCGCCTTTTCCCAGAAGGCCTTGGGAGACAGCTGAGCGAGTTCTGGAGGCCGGCGGAGAATGAGATCATGACTGCAGCAGCTTGTCCGTCTGTCTGTCTTTCTGTGTGTTTGTCTCTCCTCTGAGAACAGTCAGCTGTGGCCAGCAGCATCATTTCAACTGGCAGCTCCAGCGACAGCTCAGAGTGACTCAACTCCTCAAATCTTCTCCTCTTTTTCTGCGCCATCTTTTCCTCTTCTCTCGCTCCGCATTCTTCCCTGCCCTGCTGTCAATCAGCGAATGTTTTCCAGCCCCTCTCCCTCATTAACAGCCTGCCTCTTTCACCGTCTCCACGTCTCTATTATCGTCCTCTCTGCATGTGGACGTGGACGGTCTTCCGCTCACCGACGGGGACTCTCAGTCTGGCTGTGTGGCTCGTCACATGGCTCCTTCCTGCTACAGCCGGCTAATTAGCGGTGGCTTAGCGGACATTAAGCAGCGATAGGGGTTTAACGTTTCTGGGCTAATCCCTCTCCTTTTGGCCAGGAAATAGGAGCCTCGTATGTCATGAGGTAGACTTACATCCAGAGATTAAGTCTGGCAGTCTGAGGCTATTTACTGGCATTCAGGATGTCTGCAGTAAGCTGCCGCCGCCGCTGCCACTTCGGCCTGTTTAGAAAACACTCCAGGCTTTCAGCACCAAGTGAAGCCGCGCATTCAAACGCATTCAGGTTTTACATCGCATGTGTTAATATTATCCGCAGCGACTCTTTCAGCACAAAGACAGCAACAGGAAGCTGCTGCTTTCTTCTGTAATCTCTCTGGATAAGAGCATCGGCTAAATGCCTCTGAGAAAGAAGCAATATTGTATGAAAATGAGGCTAGATTACATTTTTAATCCTCCAATATCCAAAGTGGGCAGAATGCAGGGATTAAATGTTGAAAGTGATAGCATCAAAACAAAGAATATTAACAGACGCTCCCGTGTTCATTAAATGATCGAGGGCTTGAGTGGTACAATGAGAACAAAAGTTAGTATTATTAAGAGAATTAGGATAAATTAGGTGGTGATTAGTGATCTATAACTGGGCCTTTACTCTTGTTTTTCCAAGCAGCAGCTTCACGAACACTTGTCACTTAATTTTGGTTTCAGTTTGTACTCCTTTTGCAGGCTGTCATCAGCAACAACTGCCTCATTTCTCCCAACAGCGAGGAAATACTTAACATTAAAAAGGGAAAAGCAGCACCAGAGCCACAATTCTCAATTTCAGCATCAACAGAAATCACAACAACTAAAATGGAAATTCCTTTTTTGGTTGTTTTGACATGAAGTCTCTGCTGAGAGGTCTTTTTTTAATGCGTTTGCTTTATTTTGACAGGACAGAGAGGTGACAGGAAATGAGGGGAGAGAGACTGGGATGACAACAAAAGGTCCAAATAGCGTTTGTAGAGGTGTTCACTCAACTGTTTAATCATTTTGGAGATGTAATTTGTGGTGCTAATGAGCCGTGCTGCGTTACCCTGACAGGTGTTGCTATTATTTTGTCTACCCCTTTTATATTAATTAGAATAGGTGAAATAACAGAACGACTTGTCTGTATTTTGCAATAAAGTTCAACAGCACCAAACTACATTCTCCAAAATGACGTATTTAGATTCTCATTTTTTCTTGCTGAACCCAGAAGAAGCCATTTGCTGAGCTGTCACATCATTTCAGTTGTGAGAATCTCTTTTTTTGCCTGCCAATCCATCTTGTGACACGTCTGCCTCGCCGTATAATGATTGTAGCTGGATTTCAACAGATTTGGGGAAACATTAAGGGCGAACACGTGGAGTTTGGGCTGTTTAAGCAGCCGCAGTCTGAGCCGCTGTCTCAGGGTTTCACTTTGAGTCGCGCGTGACGACACTGGATTCGGTCTGAGCTTTGAATGCAACGTTTACAAAGGGGCTTTGATTTCGGCTGGGAGTCCGCCTGTCGCTCCGTCATCCAAACAGTTCCATATTCAGCTCCTGGCACCAATTTTTGCCGAGCAGTTAAGGTGGACTGGGATCCAGTTCAAGACATGATGGACTGTTTGACACTGCTGGCAAGTTTTCCGGCTGCAGTCCACCGTCAAGATGTATGCTCGTCTAATCGAATCCTTCGTCTTTGAACAGTCAAAGCATGCAAACAGTGGAATTTAAGCATGTGCAATGTTAAAAATGTCTCTTTCTGCAGGTTTCTCTCTATTGTCTTCACTTCTTTCCCGTCGTCTCTTCCTCTCTCACCATATTTCCATCATTTCATTATGTTTCTCGTCCGTCTCCGTCTGTTTGCGTCTCACCTTCCGCCGTCTCCCCACGGCACAACAAAGGCAGCACAGTGTGGCGTCTGGCTGGTCGAGAGCCCGCCGAGGGGCGGAGACGCTTTCCGTCTCTCTGGAGTCATGCTAGCTGACAGAGCCGAGCGTGTAAACGCACGCAGCCGGCAGAGGCCATCCCTCATCGTTCTTTGTTCACCTGCACCTGAACTCCGCATGCCTCCGAATGCCAAAGCCGCTCACATCACAAGAGAGCGCTGAAAGGGGTGTAACCCACCGGAGCGCCGCCGGCTTTTGATCTGTGCGATAGTGGCATTTAGTTTAGCGCTCTGGGGGGAAGCTCTAATGTGAGCACAGCAAGACGGCGAGCACTTATAAGAGCCATATAATTCCAATTACAGATATAAAACTCTAGTCAGTTGCATAAATCCGATGAGAGTCACGTAATTGCCAATAAAAGCTCCTTTCTAAGCAATTCTTGTGGCTCCTGCAGACCAGATCTTTTATCACAGTGACGAGTGAAATGAGCCCAAATGTTAAAATACAGATTATCTGTTGACATAAATAATCTGAAGAGACCATTTCTGTTGAATGAAAACACTGCTCACACGTTTCACATGTTCATCATGTTTGCTAATAATTCAGGGTTTGCAACACCAGAGTCACTAACAACACACTGCCGGAAACAGACACTTGATTAGGAATCAGAGGGTTTATGAGCTTTGCAGGAACGTCTGGAGGGAAGCATCATGTTCTGTTTACCAGCATGAGTTCAACTATGTTTAAGTTACTTTTTAAATTAAATGTGAATTAGGCTCCTTTTTGAGGAATGTTTTAGCTTCACTTAACTGGAATCATGGTCTCCAATAAAAGCCAGTAAAAGTAATAATTTAGACTTTATGTAAACAAAAACTGTGGAGTGAATTTATCCATTTGCTGCTTTTTTTATCCATAAAATCAATCTTTTTTCTGCCTTCACCTAAAATCCACCTTTTTGCGATCAGAGTTAAACGAAGTTGTAGAAAAATGGAACAATACAAACAAATCTTCTTTACTTGAAGCCGTTCACAGCAGCTACACTCCTGCATTCATTCAGCAGTGTGTGTGTGTGTGTGTGTGTGTGTGTGTGTGTGTGTGTGTGTTTTGGAGCTCGTCTTCGCTCTCAGTTGTAAGTGCTTTTGCAGAATCCAGTTCCCATTTGTTGTTCACATGGTATCAGTAGCTCAAATGCAAAGCATGTGTTGTTTGAATCTGTGTTTTGGTGTGATGTGAAAACAGTGATTACCGATTATTATCCCATCATTTCATGTTTCCTAATCTGTACTTCATGATTTTGTGGTCTACTGAGACGTGTGCCGTAGATTTCCTTCTGACAGCGGTTTTGTCTTATTGAAACATATCGTAAGATCTTCCTCCTGTTCGCCAAATGCAAGCAATTCCAATTACTGGTACCACTTTCTATTATAAAGGCATTAAAGCGAATGGTTAAATTAATCATTCACTAATGTTTTAGAGAGCCGTTACAAGTGTTAGAGTGTGAAAAATCTCTTCTACTTGTTTACCGCCTCATCCAATTTGTTGCACTTGATGATTAAAACCCCAAATTAATGATTCATTAACATCTTCACCCGCACAGTTGATGGGTTATAAGAAAGTGTGAAACCAGTGAACCTTTATCAATGGATTACCCATGCTTATAACTGTATTACAGCATTTTTAACAACCTGGCAACCCAAAATTTGCTCCTATAATTGGCTTATTAGAAAATGACACCAAATTATTTTTAAAGTTGAACAACTGTATGATTCAGTACTGTGTGACTTTTTTCTAACGTCCTCTCTTCTCTTCCCCCAGGAGAGCCCTATTGCTCTGTACAGTTTTATATTGTACTTGTTACCTGGGACTTACACAAGTACACTCTGAAGGTAAGACACGTCTTCATGTCATCAATTCAGTCACTTCACTTTCTCACCTCTTTCCTTCTTCGCTTCAACTTTACTAGTGGAAAAAACTACGAGAGTTATGGGAGCACTGGGGGGATTTTGGAGTTATTCTTTTTCCTGTTTGGTCATCGCCCAAGCGCGTAAACACATAGCTATGAGAATTGGGCCAACCGTTGCCATGATGACGGGTGTTGAGTAAGCTGGGTGAGCGAGGGAGCGATCAGATCACAGATTCAAAGCTGACCATTATGAAGAAAATGTGCTCGCAATGTGAAAACAGTGCGACAGTGTGAAAGGAGTCGGTACAGAGAATTATCACCTGACCGTCTGCTCCATAGATTCAGCCCACTGTTTTGATTCATTCTCACAGCTCTCATAGCATCGTTTTGGGCTCCAGCAAGCAGCTTTTTTCAGCTAAAAAGCTCTAAAAACCCACAGGACAAAACCTGCTCAGTACCAAACAGCAGACGGACACAGTTAGAGACTAGCTGGTGAACATAGTGCAGCATTTAGCAGCTAAAGAATCAGATACTTCCCTCAGGAGTTGGTAGAGACCAAAAACAGAGCTAAAACACAGCTCCAAATGAATTAATGTTGCTCCATGTTGCTAAAAAGTTCACCATATCAGCTGAAAAGGTGATGACATGAAATGATGAAATGTTCACAGATTGTCTCTGCTGCCCACAAGTGGCCAAAACAAAATCAGTTACTGCAGGTTTGAATAAGAAAGTGCAGAGTAGGGTAGATATCAATGCAAATATAAATTCAATCTGCTCATTTTTGTCTTCTGTGAGTGTGTTTCAGCGTCCACTTGCAGCTGTGAAATTGTTTTTCCACATGATTGGATGACTTTTTATGTGATTGGGCGTTTAAAATTGGTTTTAAGCCTCTTGTGATCATTTGAGCTACTTTTTGTCCCATTCGGCGGTTTCTCGTGATTAAAAATTACACATACAGTCCAGCGAATCTGCCCCCTCTCTTCTCCAGTTATTATTATTGAGACTGACAGGGCGCAGAGTTCAATAGGTCCGACACGCAGTCACTGAAACCAAATGTCACGTCAGTTTATAACAAGGCTGAAACCCATTTTCCCAATTCAGATTGTTCTGTAATCCATCAAATCTGGCAACGCTGTCAACATGGCTGTTGCAGAGTGGCTGAACTCACTGCTGTCTCTCTATAAGAGGAGAGCCATGTGCAGCAGTGGTGTCGGTAGTTTCCCTCAGAGACTCTGCAGGGACATATTTCTCTCCGTGCATTAGACAAAATTTCCTCTGCAGCCAACGTTAAGGTCGAGGATGGTGAATAATGAGATTCTGTCTGGGTAGAAATCGCCAGTGCTAGAAAACACTGATGATGAACGTAGCTTTAGCTCCTTATCTCAAGAACTGAAGATCTCGGTGTCTTCAAACCTGAAGTAGAGTCAACAGGCTCTTCTTCACACGCACTAGAGATGCTCTCACAGGCCTCCAGACAGGACAGAGTATGGACTGAGATTCTTTTTGATCCCCTCGCTCCTCAGCCATGATGCATCCTCTTGAGGACTGAGGTTGTGGAGTTAGGAGGGAGTTAGGAGTGCAATGTTAAATCGGAGGAGAACTCGTTTAAAGATATTTCTTGTGCCAGTTTCTGAAACAGTAGCTGCACTACCACCACTGCCAAGCACAGTGGGTATCGTGGAGAACCAGAAGTCAAGGCCAAACCTCCCTCAGATCGCCCTGTAATGAAGCAGTGCATGCCATAGCATCAGTCTCAGGGCCCTGGTTCACTTTCAGAGCTGCAATTTGTATCTCAAGATCAGTTTGTTTGGGAAGATGGTCAGTTTTGGGAGTAGCTTTTATGCGTTTCATAACAGCACTAGAAGAAAAATGTAAAGTGCATGTCATACTTCTATCTGACCTTGTTTCCTGCCTCTACCTACGCTGTTTTGTCCCTTATTTAAATCATGAATCATAAATCGTGATTACAGCTCAGATACTGTGGGAATACATGCGATGTATTGCTGTGGGGATGACTTTTCCGCTCAGAGATATCATAAATGGCTCACTGTAGACCGGCGTCGGCCAGCTGAGGAGAGATCTTCTGAGTGTGCTCAAATGAATCAGTGACTTCATCCTCTACAAGGAATAACATTACAGATTGAGGAGCCTTGGACTTTCTCTCTGTGTACTACTTGGGTGACTTGGCACAGAGCGAGGCTGTGAACTCCAGCCATGTGTTCAACACAAGTCTGCCTCTTTCTGTGTGTGTTCACATCCATACAGTGTGCCGTGTACGTAAAACCACATGTTTAATATGTGCCCCAGTTATAGTACAAGCGGTATTTAAATAAAGAAGTCTGGAGACGGGAGTCTATGTACAGATACATGTAATACACCCTCTGCCTCGTTGCCAAGTTCTGTTGTCCTTTACTGCAGAAGAGACCACACAGAGCGGAAAATTCACTGTGCGGATGGGTATACATTATACCCCACGAAGGTCTTGTCTCGTCAGGCTATTTTATATAAAGCCTGAATGTTTTGAGCCAAGGGAAAGTCTTATAAGTGTATACAGAACATGGAAAGAATATCAAGAACTGGCTATATAGGAGAGGCATGTGTACATTTGCTTTATTTTTAAAAAAATATTGTTTTAAACGTGATTGAGTTGTTTTTTGTTTGTACATGTGAAAACTCTGCAAAAGACTTTTCAAAAAGCCGCTTCCTCCCTCAGGTCTAATTTCTTGATAACCACCAGTATTACTACGGATCAAATTCCCTCTCCTAACTTTTTTTTTTAAACTTTCCATGCAATTATATGTTCCCAAAGGCTGAGCCCCCTCCCCAGTCGGCGGTCTAATGAAGCAAGCCTTGTATTATAGAAAAACAAGCATCTCATTGAGGTCCTTGATTTCTATGGTTTACCACTGCAGCAACTGTTAGGACATCCCATCTGTCTTTCCCCTCATCTTTCCCATTTTCTGTCATCTCATCAACATTGCTTTCCCATTTTTCTATCTTTTCACAAGCAGGGCTTCTGTACACATGTCCCCATTAGACAAGGCCCAGTGACCACAGGTCAGAGTGAGCCCGGAGACAATAAAGATGTTGAGGGGCCTGGGTCTGAGATCACAGGTCATACAGAGAATGAGCGCCGGGACCCCTGAGACTGAAACGCCGAACGAGCGAGTCAAGTTGGCTGAAAGGCTGGAAAGTGTATTCTGCCTCCGGGCAGGGAGATGCTGTACTCACTTGTGGTTACAAATTTCCAAACTGACTCTATTGATGAGAGGAGAAAGGAAAAAGGTTGTCTAATGATGCCGATGTCCTTTGGCTCATTAACCTCTTGTAGCCTTAAAACAAAGGGGCCATGCCTTGACATCAGTCAAGCAAACATTTCCAGCACATATACTTCAACATGCAGAACAGCAGGCGCTCAGATGTACTAATTGGTGTAGAAGTTACATAATTTCACCAACAAATGTACATTTAGAACCTGAACTCTGTCCCTTGTGCCTCAAAATTCACAAGCACATATTGTTAGCTTTATACAGTATCAGTATC
>JAPZEA010000007.1:3727201-3738734 GCA_029783685.1 Heniochus monoceros
AATACTACACTGGGCAGCTGCTCTGAAATGCAATTGTAAAGGCTGTAATTCTAAATATATGCAACAGGAAAGAAAAATACTGGTGCTGAATAAACATAACAAATGCAGATCTTCCATATAGGATCATCAGATCTCAACCCAACTGAACACCTATCTTTAACATGCAGAACTTTTGTCTCCCCCTGCTGGTTGACGTAAAACGCGTAACTCACCTCCGAGAGACTTTTTTTCTGGACCACAAAGCGCAAAAAACTTTATACCTGAATTTCACTCAAAGATGTTAGCGTAGTGAAGAACATCCTGGTTTAAACTGCTCAAATACGTGATGGATAAAGACATGTGGGAAGCTGCCGTGCAGAATTTCAATCTGCAGTAGATAAATAATCTAATATCCTACATAATATCCATATGTCACAGTATGTTTATTGCAGGAAGTTCGCCAAATTGTCCCAGATGTAAAACTCATGTAGCTACTAGATGGCATTGCTTGTGGGAATGCAACAAAATTCAATTATTCTGGAGGTCCGTGTGCTCAAACATCAGCACAGAAACAGGTCGACAAGTGTCTGCAAATCCACTCTTACGTCTGCTCAGAAACAGCCATGACTGACGCTTTTAATGCTGGCGAGGAAAGGCATCGTGGTGAAGTGGGTCGGGGTGACACTCCCTCTGTTTCCAGGTGGAAATCTCTGAGGTAGGAAAAAATAAGACTCTGTGTTGATGGACGGACTCATCTTTTTCTGCAGAGATGGAAGAAACTATTTGAAGATTGTCTGCGAGTGAAATATACAATAATTAGCATTATTTTGTGTATCTAAGTGTTGTGGCTCATTAACATTACTTTCTTTTTTTTTTCTTTTATGGACCAGTTCTGCATGTTTTATATGTATGCTTCTTCAGAAAATGACTTTCATTTGTATGTAATAGTCTTCACGCCAGCTTTAAAGAAGAACATCATTCCTCCGTCCAGTAGCGCTCCACAGACTTGGAGCATCACTGCCAAAGAGCAGTAAAGCTGGAGGCTTGACGTGACCCAACACCTTTCTACAGCTTCTCCTCTCACTTTGTCCCCCATGTGCATGTTGTTTTACTTATAAAATGTGCTTCCAATGGTGTGAGTCTCAAATGAAGGCAGAGGTTGTGGACAGCATATCAGTGCACACTGAGTGCAGGTGGAAATCCTCCAGACTTTATGAGGAGCTGTCTTTGTACATAACATGTCTCAGCATCAGTGTTACTGGTCGGTTTGTCGTACAGTAACATCGTACATTTTCACTTGTACGATCTGTGACCTACCTGTGACACTCTTGATGTGTTGTATGTAGATGCACATGTTTGGAAACATGTTTGTCCAACAAGCTGAGTGAAACTGGAAACACCTGAAATCAAGATGGCCTCTTCCTCCATTCACACCTGTGCTGGCTTAGTTCTTACCCTGATCCTGGTCTGAGGACTGAGCACTGTTTAAACAAATCAATGTATGCTTCTTATTCAGGCCTGGTGGATGTAGATCTACACTTTGATATGATTGATGAATGAAACCTGGTTAAAGTGATTCATGAGACTGGATTCATGTCAGTGTTCATTGGCTGGAAATCTCCACATAGTGGAGGTCAAATAAAGTTCAGAGGCAGCTGGTGGCCAGTTCTTCTCGACCACCACACCTTGCAGGAAGCACAAAGAGCACATTTAGGTCCAAAGAGTTTGGAGGCTGGATTTATTCATAACTTTCTCTATATGAAAAGGTTCCTCGCAGAGATCTCTACAGCCAAGCTCGCCGTCTCTGTGTGAAAAGTCACGGATGAGTCCTGATCTATCACAGAGCTTCCTGTCAAAGCGTTAGAGGGTAGAGGGGGAGAAACATGGCTTGGCTGTAAAGACGAAAGAAACCCTGCAGTATCTCAGCTCCTCTCTGGCGTCCGAGCCCACAGACAGCTCGATCCCTGGCATCCGGACTCTGTACCTGGCTTTATAAGGCCTTGAGCGATGCCAGAATCGGGCTATTCCTGGACGCGGTCCTCGGCGCTCTGTACCCAGAGGGCTTTGTTTGGACTGAGGCAGAGGAGGAGATGTATCACCGCCGCTGCCACACAGAACCCCCCCGTCCTCTCCCCCACTTCACCTATTAAATCTTTATTAGCTACACAGTCCAGTGCAGGGGGTGGGAAGAGGACACACTTTTACTTTTCATTTCTTTTCCTGTGTGATGGAGACGAAGAGGGCGCAGACGACGAAGAGCACAGTGCGTTCTCCTGCTCTGGGTTGGAGAGTAGCTGTAAATAATTTTGATGGTTTGTTTAAGTCTGCATGAAGCGCCTCATGGGTACAGTTTACTGAATCTGCTGAGATATATAGTCACTATAGTCGTGTTCTCTCCAGTTCATAGTAAATAATGTCTGCGACCAGCACAGAACGTCCCTCAAACCAAATATTCAGTATAAACTGTATTTTTATAACCTCATTTTCACCCTTTTTTTTATTATTGATTAGTTTTATCTGTTGTGACCTTTTTATTACATTCAAAATAAACAGAGATAAATGATTTAATAATTTTCTTTACATAATATATATTTATACCTATACCAGACCTCATTAATCTGGTATACAGTGTGTGTAGGGTACAAGAAAATCATGAAAAGTATTTGAAAAACAGGATAAAATACTCTTAGCTAGATCATGAGCCTCAAGATTTTATTCATTTACTATTTATGAGGTCAAGAATGACACTTTGCTTAAAATCATATCCATCCCAGGTATGTGAGTGCCAATACATTTACTAAAATATATTGATTTTGATAATAAGAGTAATAACAAATGCTTTATTGAAAAAAGCTCATCAAGGGTTTGAATTATATGACCTTTGTTAAATTAATTAAATTAATTAATTAAACCTTAATGTAAGTCAAAAACATGTTTCAGCTCATCTCTTCGGACATTAATGAGCATTGTTTATTTTACCATTAAAGGGGTACTCCATCAATTCCGAGAATGGATCACGATCCACAAACACTTAATCCTACATTTCCCATCATACCATTCAGTATTTAGACCTGTGTCAGGCAGCAATAGCAATATAAAACTAATGTATAAAATACATTAGATGCATTAGATTTCCATGTTTCTGTCAGCAGCTGTTGTGGATGTAGAACGACTCCATACCATCCTGTTTTTTCATTACCCCTCTGTAGCAATATTTAGCTCACTGATCTAAAGTTTTATTGATAACAGTTACATATTCACAAAACGGTGCCTGATTGGATTGAATTGAAGCCAGATTGTATAATGACCCCTCTCACACATTTAATTTCTCTTCGCATCAAGTCTTATAGATCCACGTTATCGTAAACATTCAAACCAGCAGTGAGCACCTGTAGCGAGCTATAACTTGGAGCTACAAATGCTGCTGTGTGTTGATTGGCCAGAAAGTCCTCTCGTAGTCTGCACCCTGATGTTGGATTTACCAACCCTCCTTTTTCTTCATCAGTCTTCTGTCTTGACGCCTGCAGCCTTTTCTCAAACGAAGCCTGTCTCCTTGTTGCAATAAAGAGCCACAGGTTGGACGTCCTCCATTGTGTCCTTGTCGTTATAACAGTTGCGTAGCTCGGAGTGTTTGCATGGCGAGTGTTGAGACAGCAGAAAAGTGAGGGTGAATGCGAGCCGAGCAGAGGAAAGTCGTCGGTCTGGTAGTAAATGCACAGTCTGGGTTGCAGCGTGTCATGTAATAAAAGCTGCAGCTTCTCCAGGCCGAGAAAAGCCTCGTCTGAGTGACGGCGGTCAGACCTGAAGCCCCGCTAACAGCCATGCTCACGTTTAAGAGTTCTGTCTGCAGTGGAAACACAAACAGATCAGGCTGTAGGTGCATGTAGGTGCAGGTTTCAAGCATATTATACTGACAGTGTTTTCATTTTAGCATCATGTTTTTGATTTAAGGGACGTTTGGATCCAGACAGAAGAATCAAATGAGCACAAAATAAAGAAAAGACTTCCTCTTCCTCCCAAAGGTAAAATCCGGTTGAACTCGCCCTTTAAAATATTTCCATTCATGCCGATGAATCATAAAAGCCTGACATAACTTCCCATTTGCAACATCCTCCAAATTAACACTTCTTAGCTTCACATCTCCAGTCGCCCATCGCTGATTTATGATCCACCTAAAGGAGGGTTCAGCGTGCGAGCGAGCGATTTCCCCGTGCACGAGAAAATCCGATTCACAAACACACGAGTGTGAAACAGGAGGTGAAGAAGCCTGATTGATTCTCCACCAGGCTCAGATAGAAGCTTCTTTCTGAGGAGATCTCCCCTCTGGGATCGGCCTCTGTTCAGCCTCAGCTGTTGGATGGTCGGATGGTATGGCCGCCGGCCAAACGTAATGTTTACACTAACGCGCACAACTGTTCTGTACGTAGTCACGGAGAATTAGCGGCCCTGAGACCAGCGGGGCTTGTGCGCCGTAGTGATCGTAGCGAGACAGGTGGTCAGTTCAGCAGTGGGAAAGACGGAGGGCGGGGGGGGCAGGATGGATCCTGAACCGGCCCTCAGGACCCACATTAGGTTGCTGTTTGAAATGAAAACACAGTCATCTCGTCGGTCTCCAGGCCGTGGTGAATGCGTTTTACAGCAGTCTCACATGCTGTGTTCTTTGATTCGTCTTTGAAAATGTCTCGTGGTAGCATGAAAGTTTCTGCCCGTAGAAGCTAAATGGTTTTTATGGAGCCGTGCGAGGCAGAAAACCTCGTTATCGAGTCTTTCATCTTAAAACAGGTGAAAACAAGACAAAGAGTCTGAGCCTGAGCCGTGCTGGCAGCTCTGTGAGGCTGTAATTTACACAGTGGTGCTTTCAGCTAAATGCTAACGTCAGCATGCTAACATGCTCATAATGACAATGCTAACAGCATGTTCACCATCAGTATAATGAGTTAGCATGCTAACATTTCCTGAAGACAGACCTGTTCACTCAGACCTATGGCTAGCCAGAGACTCTCTGTCTCTCTGTCTGTCTGTCTATCTGTGTCTGTCTCTCTGTCTGTCTGTCTGTCTGTCCATCTGTCTCTCTCTCTGTCTGTCTGTCTGTCTGTCTGTCTCTCTGTCTGTCTGTCTGTCCATCTGTCTCTCTGTCTGTCTGTCTGTCTGTCTGTCCGTCTATCTGTCTGTCTGTCTGTCTGTCTGTCCATCTGTCCATCTGTCTGTCTCTCTCTGTCTGTCTGTCTGTCTGTCTGTCTGTCTGTCTGTCTCTCTGTCTGTATGTCTGTCTCTCTCTCTCTCTGTCTCTCTCGGTCTGTCTCTGTCTCTCTCTGTCTGTCTGTCTGTCTCTTTGTCTCTCTCTCTCTCACTCTCTCTCTCTGTCTGTCTGTCTGTCTCTTTGTCTCCCTGTCTCTCTCTCTCTCACTCTGTCTCTCTCACTCTGTCTCTCTGTCTGTCTGTCTGTCTGTCTCTTTGTCTCCCTGTCTGTCTGTCTGTCTGTCTGTCTGTCTGTCTGTCTCTTTGTCTCCCTGTCTCTCTCTCTCTCTCTCACTCTGTCTCACTGTCTGTCTGTCTGTCTCTTTGTCTCCCTGTCTCTCTGTCTCTCTTTGGGTGTGAATATGTCTTTCTTTTCTTTTTTTATGTGTATGTATTGAGCTCTCATTGACTGAAATGTGCTGTATAAATAAATTACTGTTTGCTGTCAGTTCATCCTGTCAGCTTCTCAGGTGATGGATGACCTGTCGGTGTTGTGTTCAGGTGTTTTCCTCCAACGGGCCAAAGCAATCACACATCACTGGATTCAGAATCAGAGCTCAGTTTTACCCAGAACTTTGATACGTTACAGATTTTTGAGTTCTTTGAGCTGCAGGTGAGAGACAGTGCAAACAGTAAAACAGCTTAAATATGAGAAGGTTTTGTTTTATTTCACGGCGCTGCAGCGGGATGCTGGCGCTCGCTGACGTGTGTCTGCTTTCTGTCACAGTCGCTTAAAAGCTTATGAAAGAGAGAACGGCAACAGGACCGCAGAGCTCTGCCCCTCTGCGACTTTCCCCTCTCTGACTTCTCCTTCGCCTCGTGCTGGATTTCACGCTCCTCTTACTCTCAACAGGTGTTCGATTAAAAGTCAAATCAAATGTATTCTTCGCGCGGGTTCGTCTCAGAGCTGCACAGACGTTCAGATGCAGAGAGGAAAACAAGACAAATCACAATCTGTGAGATACGAGGCTGCAGCAGCATCTCAAGCTCATCTACTGTATCCATTAGCAGGGGGAGAAAGCAGCTAATGAACGGAAGGTCGGCGGTTCAGGTCTCCAGAGAGCCCCCGCTGCTGTAATACATTCGGCACTTAACCTGAATCTTAACCTGAACTGCCTCATTAAACATCCAGCTGTACAAATGGACGGACGTGTTGAGAGTGTTTGCCGTTTGGGATTTTCTTTCAGGAAAGCGCCTGCTAGGCAAAGAGGCATTAAAAGGAATCAGTTCCTGTGAAGTGGGGAGTTCAGCCGAGGTCGCTGCTGCAGGACGATCTGGCTTTCGTCTCTCCTCGCTTCCAGAGGCAAGTGCATGGAGGAGCTCTGCAGGTCCTCGTCCCTTCTCCTGCATCTGAGAGTCGCTCTGAACCCATGTTGAGTTGGATGATTTTGTCAGCATGCGGAGGCGTTGTTGGCCCTAATATAGCCAGAAATCTAAAGCTTATTTAGCGTGACATATCTAACTTAACGTTTGCATTCTTAGATTCCTAAATGAGACAAAAAAATCATTAATTACAGTTGCAGCAGAAACAAAATAGCAGCTCTGTTCTTGTTTGTCCAGGTTGGAGGGGGAGCAGATAAGCTCCTGAAAGGAAAATGAAGAGAGACGATAGCTACATTTTCTGTTGTCCTTCCAGTAAAGACAAAGAGCGTGTAGGAGGCCTGTCAGTGACCTTCATCACACAGCACGAAAAAACTCACACACTCTCCGTTGACCCTGCTTTGAAAGGTTAGCGCTTGTTTTTCATAGATAAACTCTGAACAGAGCTTTATTGTGCCATAACAAATTAAAGAACTCACGCTTGGAAACAGAAGCTAATTAAAAAGTGCAGCGGCAGCCAGTTTGGTCATCTCCTCTCTGCCAAAATCATCTCACCACCAAACCACAACAACAACACCAGCACCACCCGCTCTCTGTCAGCCGTCCTCCTCACCACGACGTCGACATATCGTGTATTTTTAGCCTTTATTGATTCAAGGGAAGTTTACTATTCTCTTTGCTCTTTTTGGCAACGTTCTCTCCTCATTCATACAGTTATTCACTCGCAGGAATCTGTGGAACTGAATCTCGTCCTGCTGTTACACAGTAGGCACCGAGCCAGCTCAAAGCTCAAGTTTTCACTCTGAAATTCTGGGATCATTATTTAGATTTTTGTATGTTTAAACTGAGAGAAAAGAGGTTTGAAATTTATACGAAAAATTGGGACAATATGTTGAAAAATATAGCAATTACAGCAAATGGGGGTAGAGATTTTTTTCCACAGCAAACATGTTTTTCCAGATGACAACCCAGTGATCAGTATGCTCAGCCAATAAGGTGCAGGAATTAAGTGGAGAATACTGTGTTGGTTGGGAAAAGGTGTATCCAATAGGCTGCAAATCAATTTGGCTGTTTGCCTACTTAAGACATCATTATCCCAACCAAACGCCAAAACGTCCCAGCCGCCTTTTTGAGGCAACTTGACCTCAGAGTTCCACCAGTGAATGTGGGTGAAATGCCTCGCCGAGGGGCTCATCCGCAGCATGAAATCATCTGGGCTGTGAAACTGAAGTTGCTGCAGTGGGCGACCTAAGTCACGCAGGCGGGGGTCAGCGCGCTAGAACGATGCCCCCCGCTCTCTGCAGCTGTCTGCGTTGGCAGCGGACGCCGCCGGGCCCTGCCAGTCACCAGCACTGTCAGATCAAGTCAGTAACGATCTCCTGGAAGCTGTTCAACAACCCGAAGCCATCAGTCAGGCAAACAAAGGCCCGCCCACAGCAATGGTCTGGCCCAGAATGCGGCCATTCATCGCGAGGGGGAAGCCGGAGCGCCGGCCAAGCCTTTCATGGCCAGAGAAAGGGATCTGTAACCAAACCATGCTCAATTTGGGCTCTGATTCGCCAGGGGAGATAAGGGGTAATCAATCATCCGTGGCCGGGCCTTGTGCAAACAACGGCGGGACGTGTCGGTCCGGCTGCGCTCGGCCAAAGTCAGCTGACGACTCTGAGACAAAGGTGTGAGGGCCGGTCCTGTCCAACGTGTTCACGCTGAGCTGCCGTGTCAGGAAACAGGTCTGCCGAACAATAGCGCTCTGTGGCGTCCGCCGAGGGCGAGCGCCGGCTTATCCTCGACTCATTTGTACAAGTGTCATGAACATACAGTAGATAGACAGACCCACAGCTACGTATGAACTAATATCAAGATAAAGCTACCCGGCGCTCTGACCTCATCTGCAGCAACAGTTTCCATCAGCGGCGGTGCAGAAGCAGCCCATCAGCTTCAAACTGTGTAATCTGGCTGAGATACACATTGTTTATTCAATAACTCCACCTCTGGAAAGCTTTATGATACAGTGACAGCGGAGTCGTTCTGTCTGTAAAGAAAATGCGACAGCTCCGTACCTGCTCGATTACAACTTATCAGCATGTTTGGAAACAAATTAATGCCTCACAATCGTCAATTATGATGCGATCTTCCATCATTATGTGGTTTGAAATCTTGCGTAAGCCTTCAGCTGAGATCAAGTCGTTTGAGAAAACATCCCGCCAACCCTGATTTATGATGAATATATATAACTTCTGGTCTTGTTTGGCTTCGTCTGGGGGCGACGCTTCATTTAAACCACATCTGATGTTGGATCTCTAGGTGGGCGAGGAAAGAGCTGGAAAAAGTACATGGTTTATATAATGGTGGGAGGAAGTGCTATGAGAGAGTCTCAAAACAAAAAGAAGAAGAAGTTGTATTTCTTTCTGCACGATACAGATCATTGATAGCATATGCATATGATAATATATATATCTGCAGGAGACTACTACAAAATGAGTTCAAGGAAAAAATGCTGTAATAAGTTGCTGCTAATGCAAACTGATCATTTCCTCCTGCTGCTCCTTCACATTAAAAGCATTTAAGTGGCGAAACTCAAGTTTTTATGATGAAGCAGTCACAGGAGATGCAACGTGTCTTTCATTGAGCTTTGTACTCACTGCTGTCATTCATCAAAAAAACGAGACTATTTTTGGCATTTCTTTGACAGCGCGTCAGTTTGAAATGTTGCAGGAAGTCGTGGAACGAGAAGGAGCAGCCACAGCGAGCTGTTCGATGAAGAGCTGCAGGCGACAGGCGGCGCACCTCCAACTCGTCAGCCAGGGAACAAACGTGTCTCAGACTCGTGGCACATGCAGCAGAAAATCTCATCAGGGCTGCTCACAGAATGATGGAAAAGTCTAATTATTTCCCTGATTTCTTCATTAATGCAACAATAGTTTGTTTTGCTGCCTCGGAATTATGTGACCTGTAGCATTAAATCACATTTTCTGTTACCACCCGTAACTACAGGTATCACCAAATCAACCAGGACTGAAGTCTTTGAGATCGCCACTTTAAAATGGGGCCTGACTTTTGTGGGGTTTTGTGCCTAAGTGCCAAACCCCAACCATTCTTTAATTTCTTTAATTTGATTTAATTCTTTCTGCAGATATTGTAGAAACAGATTTCTTCATTGAACTTAATCTACAGTTTTGCAGAATCCTCATCTATCAGCTCTCAATCTATCTTGAAGATTTATAAATCAAATCAAGCTCTTACTACCTCACAGTTAATGAACTGTCACTTAATAGACGATGCTGAAACCGAAATTGAAATTGTACCTAAAACCTCAATGGCTGTAAAGTTGTGGAGGCTCACACAGTAGCCTTATTGAGGACATTCATATAACAAATGCCTCCAGTGAGCAGGATATTCTTCATCTGCCTACCTGCCCCAAATGAAGGAGTGTCGGTGAATATGTATTACTTTAGATACAAAATGGAGCCTGTTCATCATCTAGGGTGAGTTTCAGCAGTTTGGGTTATCTGATGTTCTTCCTCCAGCAGCACCTACAGCCCAGCCCAGCCCAAACATCAACACCTCGCCACCGTCAGGAATCCAAATCCCCGCAGATTATCTTTCCAAACATTAAGATACGTCCAACGCTCAAATAACCCCCCGTCTGTTTGGGCTCCTCCTCCGCTCTTTGGGTTTGACAGAGTGGGCCATTCATGCCTGTTGGGAACAGTGGCAAAGCTGTTCGCGGCGCAGATCTCACAGGGGAGAGCTGAAAACGTAGCCGAGGAATGAAATACATCGGATCTGACATCGCTATTCGACCACTTCCGCAGGGCTATCTGTGTGGAGGAGAGGCGGCAGACCAGTGCGGCGGCATGCATGTGCATTTTTGGAGTGTTTTTACTGAATCTTTAAATCAAGAGAAGACATGTTCAGTTTTAGCCCAGGCGTGCAAATTTGAGTAGCAGGAGCTTATGTTTCAAAATAAAAGACCCAACAAAATACACAATGAACAGAAGGGAGTATGAAGAGGTTGCCATGTAGTTAGTAGGTTTGTGAATTGGATGCTGTGGCTGGAAAGGAGTTAACGAGGAAAGAGTTATTTTCAGTTGGATGGTGCAACACAGCTAATATGACAGCTTCATCCATTTTGGAGACTTGTTGATGAGCCGTAAGGATAAATTGAATTTAAGAGCCAGAGGTTTGGATAAATCAAACTTTGTGTTACTCTTTCTGATGCACATATACTTATTTTTCCTTTTTTTTTATATCCATCCCTCTGCCTGTTCCCTTTGTCTCTCCAATCTCTTCCCCTCCTCTTTTGCTTTTCAGTCTCATTTTTAAATCCACAAAAACATCAGGGAGGAGCGGTGGAGGAATGCAGCTTTTAGGAATAAAAACAAATACAGCATGTGTCCACGCTGGTACCAATGTTTCCAGACAGGATGGGAATCTAGGAAACAGGCAACATACAGGGTGTAGAAGTCTGTGGTGCGCCCCTGCCCAGATTTTACAAGCCTGGGGGTTGCTGGGTTTTATTATCATCTGGGGGCCAATATTAAGCCAGGTGTACTCGGAGCGGGAGGGAGAGTGGCGATGACAGAAGTGAAAAGGAAACCTGGACCTGGCAACCCACAGGAGCACAGGGAAAATACAGAGGCTGCTGTCGGAGAGAGAGGGAGAGCCAGCGAGAGACAGAAGGATCAGAGAGGTTGGAGAGACGAAAGCAACAAAGAGAGGGAAAGACATCAAAAATCGGAAAGAGGATAAATCCTCAACTGGTGCTGACAGACAGAAAAACAGAGGAAGAAAGAGACGGCCACAGAAGGGTGATTTTGACTTTGTGGCGTACGATATAATTTCCCAAACAGTTTAGGGAATTTACTCTAACATTTAGGACTACGATGACATCAATACACACACACTGTTGATTTCTTGTGGATTTTCTGTAAATTGATTGCTGTCACACCCAATCCACTCACCAGCAAGTGCCAAACACACTCTATTCAACCTG
>JAPZEA010000007.1:3769739-3780396 GCA_029783685.1 Heniochus monoceros
GTCAGCTGCCTCCATCTTGTGGTGAATTTTAAATTCTGCATAAAGCCCTGCTGGGATTTGCCACGGAGAAAAGGAAGCTCAAGGTGGCAGTGTGCCTCCACGAGTGATTTCTCTGGAACACATCTGAGCCAGAGGGAGGCAGGAAGGATTTACCCCGGACGGGGCTGCAGCGTTGAAGTGTTTGCAGCCCTGATTTCAAGTCAGTGTCTCAGCAGAAGGCAGGTTGGTTGTCTGGTGATTCCAAATTATCACCAACATTATAACACATTTAATTCATTTAAGCAGGTAAGTCCAACCCAGTTTGAGATCTCATTCTCTAAAGGTTATGTTTTTATTAGATAGCAGAGGCAGATAGGAAATAGAGGAGAGCGAGAGGACATGCAACAAAGGTCACTGACTGAAATAGGACTGGTGACGTTGCAAAGGTCATGCAGCCATGCAGCCATGCAGCCATGCACCATATCCATTCAGCTACCAAGGCGCTCTGACATCTCATTTTCAAGGTGGGCCTGAGTACATTGAAAAAAAGTATAAATGCATAATTTCAGAAATCTAAAAGGATACCATAGAACAATCAGAACACTGTAAAATTTTACTATTTTTTAAAATATTTTAAAACAGGAACTTAAAAACCTGTTTAGCTTTGTTTACTGTAATGTTTCCTCAGGCCACAAATAAAAGGAAAAACAACCTTTAAACCAGAAATGTATGTTGCTGGTTAATAAGTAAGCTTGTTAATCAACATGCAAATTAATTTGTCAGCTATAATTAGGTGGTGGCAAGCAGCAGGTGAAAGGAGTGTTTAATCAGATGTTATCTTCATTCACAATGTTTTATTTTGGTGTGTTGGTTTGTTGCTGGTTTGTACTGGTTTTCTTGCAGGTAACTGGTAGGCGGGGCTGTTTTATCAATGGAACTGGTATCAGCTGGATCCAGTTCCCCTCAAACATTATAAAAGCTGCTGTCTCAGTCCCTTCAGAGAGGTTTCCTCAGTGTTTGTGCCGTGTTTTTCATCTCCACACAACATTCTTCAGATATTCACTATTATTTTGTATCTCCGTTTATCTTTTGAAAATAAAATAGTCTGTTTAACCTCATCAACCCCACTACTCATTATAAATAATGCTGCACAGCTGATCATTGTTCAAACCTACAGAACTTTATTCTGAACTCTAGAGGAAACCGAAACCTTTCCAATGATACTGAATGTCAGGCTGAAATTTGGGGGGGGGGGAAATGCTTGTAAAATGATGTACAAGACATCAAGAATGTTTCCATTTGATGGAATGATGGAGCAGCCACCAAAACATGGAATGCAAGATACTTTAAGACAGTGTGGAATAGTAGGATTGTAACAAACATAAAGTTAATGGTCAGAGAAATTAAGTATCTTTGTGGTTCTGTTATGCAGGAGCAGCTCCTGAAGACGTTTTGCTGTTATTTATGCATCACTCAGGCTGGTTAACGTGTAGGAAGCTGTGCATATTCAGACTCATGTCCAGAGAGAGGAGATGAGTTCATTCAGTTAGTAGATAGTCAGTGAAGTAGTGATGTTATATTGTCCTGAAGTCATTTGAAAGCTGAGACACACAATAATGTGCTTTATCATTTCTACGCAGACGACACTCAGTTATACTTAAAGTTATATGTGCTCTTAAAACCCACAGATTCTAACAGCCGAGCAAATCTCATAACTTGCCTCTCTGATATTAAAGCCTGGACGTCATAAAATTTCCTTAAATTTAACAATGAGGTTGTTCTGTTCAGTCCCCCAAATTCCATCATCTCTGTTGGTGGTAGTTTTGGTGGCCTGTCAAAAAAAGCTACTGGGAATCTACGGTTAATGCTCTGTTTTCATGATTGAGTCAAAAATGTTTCTTCCAGCTCAAGTTTATCTCTAAAATTAGGTTATTTTTTTGTCAATCGCTGATCTACAAAAAGTTGCACATGCTTTTTTATTCTCAGCTTGATTACTGCAACGCTCTTCACTCGGGTACCCCTCCACCGTCTGCAGCTGGCACAAAACACTTCTGATCTACTGACTTATTACTCCCAGGTCACAGTTGTTATTTTTATGATTATTATTAAACAACTGAAAGTAAATGCTCATTAAGATTTTAATTCCAAACCTTAACCCACAATCAGAGGAGCCTTGGAGTTAGTAAAAAGACAATTCTACAGGTTAATTTATATGTAACTTCATATAATATAATAATAATATAATAACATAATATAATACATAATAAAATAATATAAAACTTTTCTTCGTGGCAGGTGGTTGACTTCTGTAAGATGCATGAAAAACTATTAAGTGAAGCTTAAGTCAGTATTAATATGTCAGAGTCTAGAATCATCAACTTGTTTCAATTTTAAGTCCAACTCATCAAATCAGGCAGCAGGTGAAACATTTTACTTTGATTTTGCAGCTTTAGGAATAAAAAGGACTCTTCATTCTCTCTGGTGTAACTGTGTCAGCTCCCAGTTTGGTTCACAGTTGTATACTTGAAAGACAACAGTGACAGAAGAACATTCTTTATTCATTCACCCTCAGGTAAAATGTATTTCTAGGAGTTCTGAAAAAGATTTTTCTCCTACACAAAATTCATTGTCTCAAATTGATAAATGTGCTTTTTAGCAAGACGATCCTTGTGGAAAGTCAAGAAATGCCTTGATGAAAAGATAAAAAGCTCCAGACACTTTAATTAGCCACAAAACCAAGTTTTAAACTCTTCAAAGACACTGATTTGTTATTTATGGCCTTAGGATATGTAGCGACATAAGCACGTCTGGATTGTCAAGCAATTTTCAGATGAGACGTTTTAACAGTACAATATTAATACATGTAATTGACCCGCAGCCTTTAGCATTTAATGCATAAACACTCAGGAGACATCACAGATAATCATGTTTAAGCTCCACAATGCATATGGTCTTGTATATGCAAATCCAACTAGAGTGAACTATTGCATTGCATTAGTGAATTATATCAAAATAAAGCTTACTAATATACGAATAAATTCACAGGCAAACAAAGCAGACCAGTGAAACAATTAAAATAACAACAATATACAGGTAAAACACAGGTGCTCCACTCAGTCTAATGTTGACATTTACACAAGCTAGTATGTTATTAATTCAGATAAGTTGCTGTTTGACCTTAATACAGAGCTTTGTGTCTGTTTGTGTTATTGGGACAAAAATCTGTTACCATAGTAACCTCACAGGGACTCACCTCCCGTCTGGGGACAAAACAGGGATCACTTCTTCTTTTAAGGGTCACCTCAGGTTGGAGTCATGAGCAGGTAAAAGTCACGACAGTGTCCTCACAAGTGCAGTCGGACATATTGTTTGTGTGTGTGCTCGTGCGTTTCCATCTTTGTGAGTACCCAGAGAGTGAGGAGGTTTTTTTGAAAGCGAGGACATTCTGCCTGGTCTCAGGGCCGTCTGACGGGTTAAGACTTGGTTTTAGGTTTAAGATTAGTGTCATGTTAACGAGGGTCTTCTATTCAAACCTTCTGTACTACAGTAATTAAGAGTACTGTCATAAAAGTTAACAACAAGCTAAAGTCAGTGTATTTGTGTCTAAAAACACAATCTGTCAGTAGTTATAAGACTTCACTGATCATACGACACTGAATGTACTAACTAAACTTTGCTACACATTAAACAAATGTATATCAACATTCATAGGCAGTACTCAGGACGACCGGGAGACATGAGCTGAAATAATCAGCTAATAATCGCCTTAACTTTAATTAGCTTTTCCTGTTGCAGCCTGATGGATAAGCTCAAATATTAGCCATGCATTAATGTTGGTTAATGATGTTTTATGGTCTGTTAGGATTTGTCAGTTACTGTTGGTTCAGTGCTTCATGCTGCAGAATTTAACTTGCTGCTGAGCACCAGACTCACTGGTGACCACAGAGCCGCTGATGTGAAGGTGATCAAAGTCTTATAATCCGCACACTTTACATGATGATCAATTAATTATGCATCAATCGCAACAGCAAGTCAGTGTAAGAGCTTTTTTTTACCCAGATTTGTCTGTCATGTGTAGTTATTTTGGAATTGCTTAATATATTTGGTCAATCCATCTGAAGATACAGTATAGAATACAAACTTTTTGACACCACTTTGCTAAAAAAGTCTTTTATTTTGAAAGTGCCATGGAAACCGACTTGAATGAGTATGAAAAACGGTGAAAAAAAAAGTGTCCTGAGTTTGGTTCAGTTTAACGAGCCCACCGGCCGCCCACTGCGCCTACGCTCATTTGTTTTTCCTTCTATGGCTCTTCGCTGTATAAATGCTGCGACGTATGAGCTGCATTTTGTCCAGTTCAGACTAAACCAGCCATTTCTTCTCCATCCAAATCTGGAATCTGGTTAGTTAAAATCACCTAAAACCAATCATCTGGTTGAGGGGTGGGTTTGGTGATTGAACAGCTGTTATGTGAATGACTGAGCTGTAGGTAGGCACAAAGATACAGACAGATTATAATACAGAGGCACCTCATTCTACACAAAGGCCCCTGCTGTTAATTTCCTGCTTTATTTCAGGGAAAACTGTTAAACACAGGTTGGAAAAAATGATGGAAAAACAAGGCAGCTCCTCAGCCTTTAATGAAAGCTGTGATGTAATTTATTGGGGTGGAAAACAAAAGGTTAATATCTGAAGGATCATGAGAATTTATTATCAGTCATTTGCTAAATCACACATTTAATGAGCGATCTGATTTTCAATCCTGTGAGTTCAGTCTGATACAAAGTATTTTTCAATGTTTTTATTCCTGAAAGTCAACTTTCTTACTGATGGGCACTAATTCATCACTGATTTACTGTAAACACAGAAGCTGTGTTGTAACAGGATGTTGAATGTTGACCTGAAGCATGTTTCTCCCTCTTTGAACGAAAGAAGGAGAAACATGACAAAGTTTTCTCAAGTGCAGGTTTCTGACGGAGCCTCTCCACAGATAATTCAGGGGGGAAAACTCATTCTGAAAGTTATTATTGCAGCCTGAGCCAAGTTTGTTGTTTGTTGACTGAGGTTATATAATCACAGCCTCAGCCCCGCAGAGAAACGTGAAGCCCACAGCCTCTCCGGGAGGTTTTGCCAGGGGAAACATTTGGGCACCACTGACCCACTCTCTGCGGAGCGAGGTGGAACATGACCACACCCCCTGTTACTCACCGTGAGTCTATTGGCTGTCGGGAATTATCTGGTGCCTGCATGTGGCTGCTGTCAAGGGTTTATACTATTAAAACTCCTAAACTGCTCCGTCCTCCCTGACACTTGTTGCTGCTGCCTGCGCTCCACCGGGAGAGGCCACCTGAACCGCTTCAGCATTTCCTTTGGGATTTCCCGCGGGGAGTGATGAACTCCATCGACCCTCAGTCCCATCACCAGCACCACCAACACACCTCCCCGACCGTCGGCTCTCTCCCACCTAAAGGCGCCCAGGAGGCCCCGGACATGGCCGCTGTCTACTGCGACAACTTCAGCAGCATGTACCACCAGCAGAGCCTCCAGGGCGCACAGAGACCCGCCGGCTACGGCCTCGGAGATTACGCGTCGTCTCCAAACCCGTACCTGTGGCTCAACGGGCCGGGCGTCAACTCCTCCGCATCCTACCTGCACGGCAACAACCCGGCGTCGTTCATCCCGCCTTCCTACGGCTCGCAGCGGCAGTTCATAACAAACTCACCTGGCTTCGGTGGGCCCGACCTGGGCTGGCTGTCCATCGCCAGCCAGGAGGAGCTGCTGAAGCTGGTGCGGCCGCCGTACTCCTACTCTGCGCTCATAGCCATGGCCATCCAGAACGCGCACGAGAAGAAGCTGACCCTGAGCCAGATTTACCAGTACGTCGCCGACAATTTCCCCTTTTATAAGAAGAGCAAAGCCGGCTGGCAGAACTCGATCCGGCACAACCTGTCTCTGAACGACTGCTTCAAGAAGGTGCCGAGGGACGAGGACGATCCAGGTACCGTGAACGCACCGGGAAAATGTTATTATAAATCATGTGCGGTGTAATAATGTGGCATTTAGGGACAGTTTGCTGAGCTGGAATTCTCCGTGAGGTTGAATTATGGGGGAAATTTACGTGAGCGTGAACTAAACTGCGGTTAAAATGTGGAATAACGAGAGAAACTTCATATAATAATGATCATGAAATAAATTTCAACTTTATCATAGTTTTCATAAAACCTGTTCAGATAAGTCTTATCAACACTCAACTGTAAATAATCTTCCTATAATTGATGGTTTGTGGTCATTTTCTCTCTTTATTTATTTTTGTTTTATTTATTCAAGTTATTAAAATATGACCAAAGAAGATACCGGAGTTGCTGCACTGTAAAAAAAACAATAATACATTAGAAATACAGATATAGATATTAAGTCATTCCGAAGAAATTCTGAACAACACAAGATAATAGCACAAGGCGATTAAAGGCTCCCTATAAAGCAGTAGAGATAAATTTTATTAAAAATAGATATTTTATTTATTTATTTTAATATTTCAGTATTTTGTCTTGACAAAACGGTGCTTTAATGCACTTGACCGTGACTGGAATGTTGTTTTTAATCCAAACCTGCACTTCAGTCTAGACCAGAGTGACAGGAAATATGTTATTTATTTATTATTCTTCCCCTAAACTGAACCTTGAACTGAGTCCAGAACTTCAGAAAAGGCTCAAAACAGAAAGAAACATGAGATAAATGTAACAGTTCATTTGAATATATGGGTGAGAAGTTTTGCTTTGACAAACTGCTGGAATTGTGTTCCCAGTGCACTGATTTGTAGTCATATCTGGACAGGAAAAGGCCAAAAAAGGGTGAATTTATGTCAAATTAAATTTCATATTTTATTTAGATCTTATAACTTTGCTAGAAGTTGTGGGGTCTAATATATCAGAGTTTCAAAGTAAAGCTTCATTCAGCAAAAACTGAAAAACTGAAGTTATCTTATCTTCAATTACAGGAAAAGGAAACTACTGGACGTTGGACCCGAACTGTGAAAAGATGTTCGACAACGGAAATTTCCGCAGGAAAAGGAAAAGAAGGTCCGATCCGAGCAGCGCAGGGGGAGCGGCGGTGGCGGCGGCGGCAGGGGCCACAAAAGTGGAGGACGGCAGGCCAGCGGTGGCAGCCTCACTGAAGCCTTCAGACAGCCCTCAGCTCCTGGGGCCCTCCTCTCCAGAGATGGAGGCGATGAACGAGAACCACAAGAGCTCGTCGTCGTCTTCGCCGCCCGGACTGGCGTCGGCGGCCCCTTGTTTTAATAACTTTTACAGCAGCATGTCCACGCTCGGCTCGGGGGCCCCCAGCCGGCAGGGGTCCCTGGGACTGGTGAACGAGCTGTCGAACAGGAACATTACGGCCCTGAGCCCGTACCACCTCAACCACGGCGGGCAGGACACGGGGACGTCAGAGCACGGCGAGGGCTTGCATTTCAACCGTGGAGTGTACTACAACACGTTTGGCAGCGGGCAGAGCGGACAGTTCAACAGTCACTTCTACAACAGCTTCAGCGTCAACAGCTTGATTTACCCCAGGGAAGGGACAGAGCTATAGGAGGCGATTCACCGCGACGGTTTAGGGGCTCGCTGCCCGCCGAATCCCCCCGAAACACACGAAAACACACGTGCATGCGTTTGAGCAGAGAGGTCAGAGTGTAGGCTGGTAGCAGCTCCTCTGCATCATGAACACCGTGCAGTTCACTGGAGAGATTAGACGACTAGAGAGTATTTTAGGTAAACTTGATTCAACTTGACGAGCACTCAAACAGCAGCCGGAAAGTCAAACAAAAGAAACGAGCACTTATCTTTTTTCTCCTTTCTTATCACTGTATCAAAGCTCCTACTTTGCTCTTCATGCTAAAATATTCCTGCAAAGTAAGACAACCACTGAACACTTGTGTCTTTTGTCATATTTTAAACACCTTTTTTGCCTTTTTTGGCAGTTTCAACAGAAACTCTCCCGATTCTTGTGGTCAAACCACTCTGTCATGTTTAAGATGTAAATGTACGTTTGATTTTTTTTTTGCCAGTTTTGCCAAATCCAGCCCGTATTGTCTATCTTTGGCGTGGCCAAATTCTTACACTTGATTGCATGTAATGAAACTGTTCATTCATAACCAACTCAAAGCTGCCAAAGTTGCCTTTGTGAGACCGCCGTTACCTCAGAATGACAATCATATGAGATGAGCGTGCCCTGCTATGAAGGGTCGACCTGTAGATTTACACAGTTTCCAAATGCAGTAACAATTGATTTAATAACAATATGATCCCAGACAGGGTTTGCCTTATTTTTATATCCTCCACGTTGACTGAAACCACAGCACTATGGCTCATGTAAATACATGTGTACTTGAAAATGTGTATTTTTGTAAATTATAAAGATAGTTTGTGACTATTTATGCTATTTATGCTAATAGGCATTGTTTTCTACTGTTGTCTGAACATAGTTTGATTAAAGCAGAAGTGAATGATATTAGCTTACAAAATACGCCGAAAACAGTATCACTAAAACCCAGATGTCATAAATATACTATATCTTTATTAAAAACTATATGCTATATCATGGTTTCTCTCAGGATTCAGTGTGGCAATCATTGAATGGCTTTTGTATCTATTATTGTCTTTTTTTTTATCTTTATACAGTACATACAGCTTACAGGCAGTTTCAACTGTGACTATTAATAAATATCATGTGGTCTCTATTGTATTGTCATGCATCATTTTCAAATAGGGCATCTGTGTATTCAGGGCGTCATTATCATGTGAATGCATACCCATAAATTTACTTTATTCTCATATTTAATTAATTCTACTCCATTTCAGCTCAATGCAACTAATTAGTTCCTGCAGGCCGACTTAACTGTGGACAGTTTTAGTGGCATAACCTTCACATAACCTTTAATTTATGTGGTTTTAACTTACAATATCAGTACATCACCAGTGTTTTTTTTTTACTGCAAATACTGGCTGCAAAATAATTTACAATCCTTCCGTTTGACCCATCCTTCATTAGGTTTTACGTCTGTCTATAACAACAAGTTTAAGATCAAGTTCACATCGAAATGAAAACAAAGTTAATCTCTTTTCTTCCTGTCTGATGAGCGACTAGCTTTGAAGGAATGACGTTACTCTCAGGAGACAAACTTGTTGTCTGGAAAAAGCCATTTACATTTTGTCTCCTGTTGTTTTCTGTTGCTGGGACGGGGCGGGGGGGAGTTGCCCTCTTAACTCTGGTCGACCCCCATACCCGCCTCATCTGTTGCCACTAAGACCCTGAATGAGAGCAGGTCAAAGGAGAAGCTCTGTGAAATGAAGAAATGAATTAATAGAGCAAATCATAAGGAAAATGAGGAGAGTGTTCAGCTGGAACACTGAATTAATTGCATGCTTGCATAATCAAGGAAACAGCCTTTTGGTGCACAGGTGGTCAACTTAATCTTTTTTTTTCTACAGGAAAATACAATTCAACATATATGGAAAATTGAATAATGAATGTATATTTAGTTGATTTAAAGGGAGCTTTTCTTTTGAGGAAATTCCTATTTTCTCAACAATTAATACATCTGTATTGCCCAGAGTACAGTAATAATTCTAGTTATTAATGCTCTATTCACTGATGAGGAGATAAAAAATCCCAAATTCTTATTTTTTTTTGAAAAAATGCATGTAAGTCAACAGATTATATCCTCCAAAATGCTTCAAAACTTTTCAGTCACACTCCATCCTGCACGTTGCTTTAAGAAAAGTGATCTAGTATGTTCCCTAAATGTGTGTTTCTTGTTTCTGACTGAAAAACGTCACAGCTGATGTCCTCCAACATGTCCTCCAGCGCCGCAGGCGGAGACGAGCCGTGCGTGGAGAAGCTTCGGAAGAAATCAAAAGAGAAAGTTCAAGTTTGGAGGCGAGCCAAGCTGCCTGCGAAGACACCGCAGTGCACAGACGTCTTGATTCAGAAAACAGAGAAACAATAGAGGTATTGTCCTCAGTCCTTCACGCCAATCCCCATGTATCAATTAGGGACTCTCTGAACAGAGGTGAAGATATCCCCCTTAGACCGACGGGGTTTAAGCATCTCTTTTGTGCAGTGTTTGCCCCAAATTGAGAGGAGGCCATCTTGCTTTTGTTCCTGCTAAGAAATGACGCATCGAGAAATTCCCTCTGCGAGTATTTGCCACCCATCGTGCAGATTAGGGACAATAATTTGATCATTTATTGAGTTTTCATTCTTTAGGATTCACGTCATGCATGTGTTCAAGAGTTACTGCGTGAAATTGATATGATAGCATTGTCCAGTTCGGCCCTCTGTGAATTTAAATAGAGTATAATTGTGGTAATAGCTGTGTAAATGTGGAAAGCAGCCTTGTTTCTGTGTTTTATTCAACAGAGGATCTAAATGTAGTTGAAGGGAAAACCCCATAGTTGTCATTTGACACTGATAAAACATCTTTCAAAATATTTCACCTCATGTCACGCACTTGTGTGGCCCATGTCTAATCATACTTTTACTTACTAATTAGGACCTATGAGTTTAGCTGTTCAAAACAACTCTGCAGCCAAAAACTCATTCTGTTGTGATCTAATGGGCAGAAGCATCACAATCCACAGCTCACAGTATGGACGGCTTACATTTATTTGACCATTTT
>JAPZEA010000007.1:4025159-4036918 GCA_029783685.1 Heniochus monoceros
CGAGAGGTGAAGGCCCTGGCCAAGCTGGAGCACCAGGGGATAATCCGCTACTTCAACGCCTGGCAGGAGAGCCCCCCCGAGGGCTGGCAGGAGGAGATGGACCAGAGGTGGCTGAAAGACGCGAGGTGAGCCGGGGCTTGTAAACCTGTTATCCCGTACAGCTCGGCAGGTCGAGCGTGCCGAACATGCCGCTGTCACCGTCAGGGGTCTGTTGTCGAGGGACGGCATCCGTGCAAAGACGATTAACCTGCCCTCAGGAGGAAGTGTGACATTTATTTACAGCGCAGACTTCAGATTGCTCGCCTCACTTCACTGGTTGATGAAGACACTTTTTTAAAAGGGGGAAGAAAAATGCATAGTATAGTACAAAGTATTTTGTGAGCTGTTTTGTCATAACTGTTTTATTGCGATGTGACGTGTGCAGGTATCAACAGGCAGTAATAAATATATATGGAGTATATATATATTCAGTATATACTGCGTATTGTATCAGTAAGCCTGTTAGAAACAGCTTTCCTTTCTCTTTCAGTACCACCGATTGGCCAATGAGCTTCCTCGACCACATGGAGGTGCTGTCAGTCAAAGTTCCAGTGTCCAGCTCGGTGTCCCCGGTCTCTGGGCCTGAGCGAGACGCTCTGGAGGTCTCTGACGATGCTCAGGCTCTGCTCTCCAGCAGCGCCAGTGGCTCTGCGAGTTTTAGTGTTGACATCGGAGACCTGTCCTACCACCCGCTGCTGGGCCACGACAGCCTGATGTCTGAGAGGGACAGCCAGGCCGACCCCGACGCCTCGGACACCCCCCACTCCTTCGAGCTCTGTCCTCCACGTGGTCCCAGTGACTGCACCTCTTCCTCCTTCGACATCGTGTTCGAGGACTCGGGCTGCGACCGGGATGCCGACGCAGACTCGGACTCGGCTTCTAGTGCGGCGAGTCCAGGCACGCTGACAGAGAAGAACAGCTCGTCTTCCTCTCACACCAGAAGACAGGAGTCTGTCCTCCCTTCCTCCTCCTCCCCTCCCCGTCCAACCTCACTCACCCTGGCTCTCCCCACAACTCCCCCAACCCAGCGAGCCCTGCCGTCTCCGAAGGTCAGTCAATCATTCACTTGACTATCAGCTGTAATTAACTGGTGCTACAATCTTGTTTCACCTTGCCTCGGTTTATTTTGGCCCGTTATTGTTAATATTACTCCTTACTGTTGTACTGACAGGTTTGTTGTTAAAGCTGTAAGTTTTTGTCTTCTTCAGCTCAAGTAAAATGTTTTTTCCAAGTTTAAAGGTACATTTTAATACCTGCTGGTACGGACATCTGTTCTGTAATTTAGCTGCTGAGGCAATAAGAATAATCATGATTAAAACAAAGGTTTTGTATTTTCAGTATAAGCCTTTTGTCTGACACATCTGTCATCTACAGAAAATAAAAGCTGCAGATGTTAACGTAAAATAAAGCCAGAGACATTTACAGTTTTGATTGAATGCAGACACCTGAGATTTACCTTTATTTCATTTTTTTTTTTCTCTGAAATGAAACTTTCCAGTATCAAATGTAAATCCTAATGTGTAGAACCGTCTCCTCCTGTCTGCAGGTGTATCTGTACATCCAGATGCAGCTCTGTCGGAAAGAGAACCTGAAGGACTGGATGGCTCAGCGCTGCCTCTCCGAGCAGAGGGAGCACAACCAGTGTCTGGACATCTTCCTCCAGATCGCAGAGGCCGTCGATTTCTTGCACAGCAAGGGGCTCATGCACAGGGACCTCAAGGTGAACAGACACCCTGCACACTGTCCACTACACAGGCAAAAGTGTACTGTATTTATTTTAGCAGTAAGCCAAAGCAATCCTTCCCCGTTTATTTCTCATTGAAATTGCAAATGTCAAAAAAAGAAGGAAAACCTGATGCTTCTATTTTGACTGCAGCTCCAGTTGGAAATGTTAACCAGGCTCACTGATGCACTGACTTTCCATGTCCTGGATTGGAAAATTAACATTAAAGCTCAACTTTAAAGCTGCAAGAGTCTCTTCTGAAAAAGTACTCCTTCCTTTTTATCTTAAATCTCTCACTGGGACAGCAGAAAGCGAGTGCCTGGTGTAAAGGCAGATGTAACAGTCAGCTAAATCTGCTCTAAAACACTTCCAAACTCTTGAAGAAATATTCCTCCCAAAGTGCAAATATGCCCACTTTTGGTTTGATCACTGTACATGTTGTGATTTGTGTCTGTGAAGTCAAACGTTAGCTGACAGCATCAACATGTCCATGCATTAGTAATGCTCTCTGCCTTAATGTGTTTAATATTTGGTACATGTTACCAGTGTCGGACACGAACGCACTCATGCTGGTGGTGAACAGTATCAGTTAATGAACGTGTGCATGACTAGTGCAACTGGCAATTCAGACGCTGCCATTAATGTATGAAGGAGTTTTAGGAATAAATCAGTGCAGATTCTTGTGGGAAAAACCTCACATTTTTATGCAAATTATGCCCGCTGGGTCTGAAAAAACAAGGCAGAACTTCGGCGACATCTGCAACGAATTTGAAACGACACATCGAGTTGAAGCCTCTGACCATTCCTGAGAAATATGTGAGAGTGAATGATGATTATAAAAAATCCTGAACCAGGGGAAGACCACAAGCCAACAGCCACAAAGTTCCTGCACTCAGTCAAACTCACAGCATTTTGTAAAGCAGTTACCTTCGTTAACCAACAAGTAGACAGACTCGTATTGTTGGAGATCTGCAGCTCATTTAACTGTCCCCGTCGGTCCCCCCCAGCCCTCCAACATCTTCTTCACTATGGACGACGTGGTGAAGGTGGGAGACTTCGGCCTGGTGACGGCCATGGACCAGGAGGAGGACGAGGACGAGCCGAGCGCCCTGACGCCCGCCCCGCTCCTGACCCGGCACACGGGCCAGGTCGGCACCAAGCTCTACATGAGCCCAGAGCAGGTGAGCACATGCGTGGACGTTTGCAGAAATGATCTTCACCAGAACAGTAAACCTTATTTCTCACATTCCATCCTTTCCTTTTTGCTCCGCCAGCTCTCCGGAAACTCGTACTCCCACAAAGTGGACATTTACTCTCTGGGTCTGATCCTGTTTGAGCTGCTGTATCCTTTCAGGACCCAGATGGAGAGAGTGAGGGTGAGTCAGCAAACACATGAGCACATAATCGCGTCTGAAGTTTACTTCACTCGCCCTCTCCTATTATTTAATTCCCAGTAGGATTGTTATACAGCAACAAATTACCCTGTAGCTCAGCATTTAAAGCTGCCGAGCACTTGATTATTGTAGTCCGTGTTTGTGTTTTCCTGTTTATAACACAGGTTTGTTTGCAGTGGAAGCTACAGATCGGTTTGTGAAGCATGAAATCAAAACAGAATCAGTAAAGACAAAAGGCAAATTAAAGAACATGAAGAATACATGACAGCAAGATTATACAAGAGCATTTTGAGAATTATTATTTTGTTAGCCATATTTATCCAACCTGAACTATTAAAAAGTAAGAAGCAATTAAAATTTTCCCATCATTTCCAAAGCCGACAGGTCACCACTGATTATTAAAATGGAACTGATATGATCTCATTTTTGGCTTCAGCCTGAATCCCTGCTGCTAAAATGTATTTAACATGGAAAGGAGAGAGACTTTGTGATGAGGTCATATATCTTTCAGTCTGCCCTTTTATTCGGTTAAATTTGTCTATTTTGAAGACTATGTTTGGGAAGCTGTAATAAATAATCACTGTTGTCATTTGAATAATCGTTGTTGTCAGTTTAAATGTTTAAATTTTCTTTGCCCTCGTGTGCGATCGAGCGGGACGTCTTTGTCTCGCTAACAAAGGGCCTGATTAGCCATTAGCGCAGCTCCACTCACAGGTGTTTACATCCTTTCTTCCAGACACTGACAGAGGTGAGAGCACTGCGCTTCCCAGAGGTTTTCTCCAAAAACAACGTTCAGGAGGTGAGTGGCCGTCTGCTGCCACCTAGTGGCTGTGAACGCAAACTACGTCTGGACCCAGAAACACTGCTCTTGCTGTTTATGAGAGCAGCGCTGTGAAACGTACAAAGTGGGACAGATCCAGAGCTGAGAGAGTTCATTCTCATCATGTAGTCTGTCACAGATTTAAATGACCCGTCCACACCTTATCCAGCCAAACATGCTGAGCTAATCCAGTTTGGAAGTGGTTATATTATTTAGCTCCTAAATCAACAGAAAATACAGATTAAATATGCAAATATCATCACTTTCCACACTGAAATGTAATTTAACATATAACAGCAGCATTCATATCTGAGACAGACAGCTAAAATAGCATAATTTAGAATTTGAATCCATAAACCCATCAGAATAAAATGATCGACAAAATATTATTCTTTAGTCCCAAAGCAGCCACCAGCGCTCTGTTTAGAGTGGGGTTGGTTATACTACCTTGTTTACCTGTTTACTTTGTAATGAGATTAACATAATCCTGTAGCATAATCTGTGATTCTCCAACACTGGAAATCCCCTCACCCTGTTATCCCAGCATCCCACTTCACTAGCTCTGTTCTGTTCTACTTTAAGATGTCCTGTACATGTGTGTGTGTACGTGGCTGACGTGGTTATGTAGTATTTCCTTATGTGAGTTACAGTTTGTACCGGCGCTGCTGGGTTACATGAGCACTACACAAAGCGAGTTGGATTAATGGATGCTGTGATGTGCAGAAGAGTTGCTGTAACACGCTGCTCTGACAGACGTCGCCGTATGTGTGTTTTCTCTCCGTGTAGCTGAGCATGGTGCACAAAATGCTGTCCTGGAGCCCCGGCGAGCGTCCCGAGGCGGCCGAGATCATAGGAACTCCCCTCTTCCAGGACCTGGAGCTGGAGATGCCCTCGCGACTGGCCGTGAGGCAGCGCTCCCGCACCTACAGCGCCTCGTCCATGGGCCGGCCCTCGCGCCAAACATCGACTACCTGAAAATCCTGTGACACGACGTATAACCCCCCCACCCCTTCCCCTTCCACCCCCTGCTGGTCTGCTGCCCAAGAGAAACACCTCAGCCCCATGCCATCACACACTGCCTCAGACGGGATCACTTTAAACGCCAAGTACGACAAACATGCGGGAATTTATCTCGGAGCAGCGAGACGAAGTCCCGCACAGTTCCTCTCTTTGGCAAATCCACACGCCGTTACATATTTGCACACCATTATGCTGCCCACGTTCCCAATTTTAATCACACTTACAAGTGAAAGAATCTTTTAAAAGCGACAGCCGTTCTGTAATGTTCACGACCAGACTTGGCTCAAGTGCTCCTTGCAAATAATTCTTAGTGGTTATTTTAAATGGCTCTGAGTACCAGATGGGCAGCGTTTACTGCAGCCAGTCAGCTCGGTGCAGACGAAGCAGTTATCCACAGAACATTACGACGGATTGATTTTGATATGTTTACCTGTGATTGTCTGAAGCAATAAACTAAATCATCTGGTACTCTGAGATCACTGACAGACTGCTAAGAACTATTTTAGACGTGATTTGATGCCGGTCTTGTCACAACACGCTGCTTGCTCCCTTCATTCAGCCAGTGTTCACTCACCCACACTACACCTCAGGTATCAAAACCAAGAGGACACTCCAAAGGGGCCTTTGATGCTTGATCATCCTGTCTACTAGTGACCAGTACGGATCACTGGTACGAGCACTAACTGGTGTTCCTACACCCAATATGCCTGATTTGGGAGACCAAAAAATACCATCTTTTTTCCTATGTGTTTTTTTTAATGAGAGAAGGTGATGTATTGCGTAGAGAAGAGTTTATGAATCCAGTTCATCAGATATGGTTTGCCTTTAGAAAGGGGCCCGTGGCCCCCTCTGAATGAATGCTGAGCCTCTGGCTGCTGTCGTTTTTGCATGTACCTGATAGGAAAGTGAAGGGGCGAGTGTGAACTTATATTAAAGCCAGTACTTGGAAGCAGTTTTTCTGTGTGTAAATTTACACAACGACTCTGAGGTGCTCAATCATTTTCAAACACCTCCTCTTTGCTCTCTGTACATAACTGAAGGGAAAAATCTGTTTATATCTTTTTCTTTACGTCAGCAGATAAGTTTGATCAATCCTGTACATATTGTAAGGCGCCATTGCTTGTAAATGGCTTTTTCATAAGGCAACTGTAAGATAGTGTGAGATACTGTGGGAGCGGGCACAAAGAGGAGACGATCTCTGCCATTAATGGATAGCTGAATGTTACAGTGTGACCTCCAGAGACAGATGATGGTGGTCACCTCTTCTAGCTGTTTGAAATTATTCCCAGTGTTTGTTTTCACATGTTTGTACCAAGTGGAAGGGGTTCGCCCTGCTTTGAGCACCACAAGAGAACCCGCAGGACCAGAGTGCCATTTGAAAGTCAGTTAAGTGTACTTTCCCGCAACTGATAACTCACCTCACATATTTGGAAGTGTGCTACTGTGCTCTAACCCCGTCCAGCTGGTGTTTTCCATGAAGCACAAATACTGAGGTCTGCAGCTCTCCCGTGATGCAGCAAACAAAGCATTTAGATGAGAAGATGATATTGTTTTATCCCCTCTACGCTGTCTGCTGGGGACCTGGACCTGATGTTGGTCATGTGATCCACATTTGCATTGTTTTATGTACATAAGAAGTGCTGGGAGAGTCACATTACCTGTTTGTAACTACACACACACAAACTGCTAATTGTAATGTGCTTTGAATGATTGTACTTTTTCTAAGAATCTCTTTTTTTTTAATAAGCGCAGTTTTTTGATTATTCTGCAGGGTTTTTTGATTACTGTAAAGTCTTGACTGTGTCTGATACAGGAAGTCAAACTGACGTTCGTTCATCCATCCACTCAGCCCACTGAAGATGAGTCATTCTCGATGTAAAATGATCAATTCTCTCTTCAGAGTTTAAAACAGACTGGACTCCCACCACGATAAGGGTGGAAACTGGAGAGTTTAGTTCCGTAATGACATGATGTCCTCACGTTAGGAGGAAAATGTGAAAACAAATTCAGCAAAAGTTGCTTTGTGAACGACAGTATGTAGGTACAGTGACTTAATATGGAACACGTTTTGTGGAATTACTGTTTGATATTTCAGAGGAAGTCAATAATTTATTCAGAGTAAATCCTTCTCTCCCACAAAATTAGCTGAACAAATTTGGGAACTTTTTTGTCAATTTCTGACTGAATTGTGACATAAAGACTTGTTTGTGGACGATTAACAACAGATAAGAAGGAAACTTTCACAACTAAAATCACCTACACTAGTAAATATCATTAACACTGAAACAGCATTATTGACAATAGTGTATTATTAAAGGTTCTAGAGATTTTCTTCCTTCACTCAAACCAAGAAAATATGATTATTCAGTAGGTTTTTCATGCTTTGTTGAATCTTCCACTCCGTCCAGGTAGTTTTTCCTGAGGATAGTTCAGTTGAAAGTCAGCCCCCCCTCTCTGACGCCTCTGTCTGGAGATGTAGTTGCGTGTTCTTGTGCACAAACCCCATTCTCTGTCCATGTTGAATTGTAAATATGTCTATTTGCTTTATTTATGTTTTGATGACGTGATCAATCCTTTTTGGGTTGGTGTTATTATGAATGCGCTTCATGCGATGGAGCGCGTTGGAATATGATGACTTCTTACAAGTCTAAATTTAATAAACTGTTCTATACCGTTTGTACAGTTTTGTGTCGTTGGTGTGCAGTCTGTGGGTTGGTGTCGGGTGGGTTGGATCACTCTGATATTTATCACCTGAACATCATTAGGCAAACACCAAAATTAAGACTTCCATAAAAACAGAAGTGTTTAATCCTATGAATAATTTACACAGGCTTTATGCTACTTAAAACTGCTGTAATGTGTTTATGTCAGCCTGTGTTTATCCAGCACAAGTACACAGGCCATTTGTTAATTTCAAGGAACAAACCAAATAACACATTTACCATGCTGACACTGAAAATAAACTGCAGTAATAAACCTGAGAAGGAAGGATTAGATTCTAATATAAAGTTGCTGAAGTAGAGCAGCACCACAAGACCTGAACATTATATTACGTGATAGTACGAGCTACTGCAAAAATATCACAACAAAGGCAGATGCTTCCACACAGGTCCGCTGCACAATAAAATAACAACAAGCCATTAACATCCAGTCATGCTCTGTGGCATGTTTAACAGCTGAGCAGGTGATTCTGATTTTGTATTAAGATGGAAACAGGAAAAGTGACTGAGAGAGAGGGTTCAGCTTCAGTCACAAAGTTTTAATAGGGACAGTAACTAAAGTGACTTCTACATTTAGATCTATGAGAAAGACATCAGTGAATAAATCAGATGACCGTGATGCTCATGCATTAATATGATACGTAAAGAAAAGCAGAGGAGGAACTCTTCCTCAGCTCACTGAGAATGTGAATGCAGGAATTCCACAGAGGGATATTATAGCAGGGTTGCAGAGCATAAACCCCTCATTACAAAGATGAATGCACATTTGAGAGTTCAGTGGTGCACAAACCAGAGGCAATGGTCTACAAAGATGTGGGAAAAAGTGATCTGGTCAGATGAGTCATCCTTCACCATATTCTTAACGAGGGGGCGAGTGCATGTGTGGCGTACATCAAGAGAACGCACAGGCCTGGACGCTGCAGTGAGGGGATCCGGTGGCTCTGTTCTGCTGTGTTCGCATGGTTTGGGTCCACTTGTTCCCTCAGATTGAAGGGTCCCTGCAAATCAACACAAAGTTGCTCTGAGCAATCACCTTTACCCTCTGATGAAACATTTCCATCCTGATGGGAGGGGTCTCTTCCATGATCACAATGTCCCCCTATCCAGAGGACACGAGGGTTACTAAATTGTTTGGTGACCATGAAAATGATGCCATGGCCTTCACAGTCACCAGATCTAAACCAGTTAAACACACATTTTAGATTTTTGACCGACCTGTTCGACAGCACTCTCCACCACTATTGTCAAAATACCAAATGTAGGAACATCTGTTGGAAAAATGGAGTTCCAGAGACATGTAGAATCAATGCTAAGATGCACTGATGCTGCTCTGGTGGTCCAACACCTCATCAAGACACTTTATGTTGGTGTTCCCTTTAATTTGTCACCTGTCTGTGTGTGTTTATGGGAATTATGTGCAGTTACCACTCTCCATGTTAATCAAACACAGTCTGTACACACCTACACAGTCCTGACAAGAGGTCTAATTACAGAAAAGAATTAAAATCATGTGTGTTCATAAGCTTACAGGGGCTTTGATGTGAAGACTATCGCTACATGCATTTTGAGCCAAAATACTTGTCATCTCTCTTCATCTTAACATAAAGTCTGCTTACATGCTTTAGTAAAGCTTTCAAGCACGTCTCATGGTCTTCATCAAGTTTCTCACTTGTCACATTGGCTGATGAACACAGTGAGAAGATGCAGTTGAAAGAAAAAGCGTAAGTGGACCTTGATTTATGATTATTTAGTTAAGTTTACCATCAACGATTCATTTTATTTTAGCAGTTACTTTGTTAGCATTAAACTGCTGCTAGCATGAGTGTCACACTAATAGCTCCACTGCCAAAGCATCATGGGAGATAGTTTAAATGCTAATAAAATAGTAGTTTTATCATTAATATAAAATATAGAATCTTTACATAGTAGACAATTAATGTGGCTTTGAGTAAATACAGATATAAAATCCCAGTATCACGTTTAATCTTTGTCGGATAACCGTTGAAAGTAGAAAACACTGTGGAGAAGCTAACATGCTAGCCCCTGAATGGGCGGGATTTCTGCTCTGTTTTCAAAATAAAAGCTTAAAGCCCCGCGCGCTTCGCGGTTGCGCATTTCCGTTGCCATAACGTCACTTCTGGATGTCAATATGCGGCTTGGTGCGGCGCTGGGAAACGGAACCACAGGAAAGATGTAAACCAAGCAACCAGCGGAGACCAGCCTAAACGAAGACACTAAACGTTACCCCCAGGGACACCGTAACTTAGCTCCGGTAAACGGAATCACGCCGACGGGCAGCTCGTTGAGTCGCTATCCCCGAAGCAGCGGAGCGTCTGCCTGAAGCAGCCATCTTTTGTGAGAGAATGTACGGGGCGACACGGCGGGCCTGCTCGGGCTCTGGCCGGGGCCGTAGCCTGCTGATGCTGACAACCGCGCTCCTGCTCTCGGTTCTCGGGCTGCTCTCCGGGCTGCCTGGCCTCACCGAGGCGAAGGAATGCGACAAACCGTGTATGAACGGCCAGTGCAACACGGCGACTGGCAACTGTGTGTGCTTCCCCGGCTGGGTTGGGGACCAATGCCAGCACTGCGGAGGGCGATTCAGGTACGGAGAACACACGGGCAGTATAAAGCTGCTTCTAGCACTGACAGAGGCTCTGTATGTGCTCTACAGCTGCCTTGCTTTGTGCTAATTGTTTGCTAATTCAGAGCCCTGATTGCTAGTCGAGAGATGCCAAGAGTGCACCCCTGAGGCGTTTAAAGACCGGTCCACCAGCGTTACTACTACTACCACTACTACTGCTACTAACGTTACCATTAGGGCACAGATTTCCTGGTTAAAATGCAGTATATGTTCATAAAAATACTGAGTAGTGTAAGTATGTCATTTTTATGATTATGATAAGGTGTATGTGGCGTATAGTATTGAGTCTCAGGGCTTTTAATCTTCATTAGTGTCACTATTTTGTCGCCCAGCCCTCCAGATCTGTTGCATTGTGGCCAAACTAAGTGACATCTCCCCATTTTTGTACACATCACATCACTGAACCTGAAGGTGTTGCTTGACTGTGGTCACCTGTCAACAAGGATTGGTCTAGGATCTATTGTAACTGTAGCAGGGCTGAAATTATCTATACTATGACAATTTTTATTCAGTGTTTTGGTGATAAAATGCCAGGAAATGCTTTCTCAGAGGCTAAGAAGATGTTGTCATGTTCTCTCTTGAACCCAAAGGTTAGGGTAAGAGAGGCAGTAATCCCCACTTTGAAAAGCTGTAACCAGACAATGTTTGGTGTTTTTATGCCAAAAAATGCTTAGATGATGAATCACAAATGTTATAGTAATTGATTAATATGCTAATCAATTTGGCATTAATCCACATTCACGCACTCAAACGCTTGTATTTTACATTCTGTGCTTTCATACAACCATCGGCAGGTATTTGCTTACAGCTGGCTTATGGTGACAGTCATCCCTGTGTTTGTACTTGTGAGGACGATGACTTGGCAGTGTCCCCTCTCGTGAACAAGAACAGAGACCTCAGCAGGGAGCAAAGATGAGGGTACAGTCAGAAACAGGGCTTTTTTTGTTGTTTTATCAGCCCTGTCAGTAAGACCGTTTTGTGTTGTCCAGCTTTACGGGACTCTGAAATACAGCAGCTGTCAGCGTGGCTCTTAACCAAAGGACTGGGTGGTGTTCAGATATCCGTTATCCACTAACAACAGTAACTCAGGGTCAAAGTATGGGAAATTTGCATGCACACATGCTGAAAGCAACCTGCGTTTTTACAGCTGAGATATCTAGGTTAGTGCTGTTGGTCAAACTTGTGGAAACATCTGAGAGGTGGGAGGAAGGTGACCACACTCGCCCCCTTCCTGAGCACATCTCTGTTTGCTCTCTGTGTGGGCCAGTGACACTGAGTGCTGTGTGATGGCAAATGCAGTATGCAATCAAAAAGTGTCAGTCGTAATTTAATGAGAATATTCAGATAATCAGTGCTGCACATCTCGCTCTCTGTGCCCATTAAAGTGTCACTTAACGTTACT
>JAPZEA010000007.1:4083948-4096063 GCA_029783685.1 Heniochus monoceros
TGTGAATGATGGGGACGTGTGCATTGCTAGTTTTAATCTTTGCATAAAGTGTGCACACATGCATAACACATAAAGAAAAAGCACCGTCTGCACATCTTGACTGGTTCTGAGAGCAGCAGCGTTCATGCTTTACAGAAAAAATCCGGAATGTATTTGTCTTTGAAAATGTGTGTTTAGCTTTGTAGCTTTGATCCCGCTCCCTTTATTCTTGGCGGCTTGTGATGTTGACAATCAAGAAATCCAGTATAAGCTTATACATGCAATATATTCGCTGTACACTGGATTGAGTGCGAGTGTTGGTTTAAGGGTAAGATTTAAATTAAAACTCAGCTGCACTGAGTCAAACAGAGCGATTAAACTTGATTTGATTTCGAAATGCTAATTCACGATGCCGACAAACCAGCCGTTCTCTGGCTCCAGCTTCTTTAATGTGAGGATTATCTCTGCTTTTCTTTCTAAATCTTTCTAAAATGAATATTTTTGTTGTTCAGACAAAATCACATTTCAAACAAGACCTCAGTCTGGCCTCTGTAATGAGCTTTTTTCCAAATGTCATGACATTTTGGGCCCTAGATGATGAATCGATCAACTGATTAATCAAGAAGATACGAGGATAATAAATATAATTGTTATTGTTATTATTGCCCTGATCACAGCTGAATTTGGCTAAATATTTCAGCTTGTGTCTGCATAGTTCACTGAAAGTGTTGCATAATCCCGAATGTGTCAAAAGCAGTGCGAGAGAGTGCAGCTCTAACAACCCGCTCTGCTCTCAGCTCAAACACGGTGTCATCTGCAGCTGCAGTCCTGCTTTAGTTTCTGCAGATCAGCCAGTGGGCACAAACACGGCCGTCGCTCACTGAAGCCACTCATGCAAAAATATAAACCCTTATGATCCTGCAAAGCGCCCAGGAGCCACCACATGACTCACGCAGTGTTGAAAAGACGAGAACATTTGAATCTAAGTCACAAACTTTGGCTGGAATTGATGAGTGTTTTCCATCCATGCTAATGAAATTGTTTAGATTTCCCCTGCTGGTCTAAATTAAATTCTGCTGCTCGGTGTGTGTGTGTAAAGATACAGAAGAAATTAAATCAAACTTCTCTGGTGTTCAAACTGTCCAGTTACACAATAAAATACAAAGCTCAGAGAGTCTGAAACGCGCTTCACACATCTTCTGCAGTGTGATATTGACACTGTTTGTGCTCTTTAACAGTTCCAGCTATTTCCAGACAGGATCCATCAATCCAAGAAAAACAATTAAACCCCGATGGAACAGTAATTCGAGCAACGTCTAAGAGAGATCGAGCTCTCTTTGTTTACTACGACTGCAACAGCGCGGCCATTGATTAGAGATGGGATGGATAACAGAGCCTCCCAAGTCAAGTGAAGTGACGCTGCTTTTATTGCAGCTCAGTCAGGCTGGGGGGAATTGATGTCATTACTGATGAAATATTGCTCTTTTTTGTTGCTCATGATCAGACCAATGTTGTGATTTTTGACTAAAAAAACTGTTTTTGATTTTCATCTAATGTCCCATTAGTCATCAGCCACAGAATAATTAGCACTTAATTTGTGGCTCTCAACCTTTTTTGCAAACCTTTAAAGTGGAAAAATGACCAAGCAACACCCAATTATAAAGAGTTTTCCTTTGTTTTGATCAGAGATGGTTGAGAGGGCGCAGTCAAGCTTAGAAGCGATGAATTTTTAAAGAGAACTGTGTGAACCCCCCCTCACTTACTGTTGTGTGTTTGCAGTACAAAGCCACAGTGACGCCCTGGGTGGGGCTCAGGAAAATCAACGTGTCGTACTGGTGCTGGGAGGACATGTCGCCCTTCACCAACACCACCCTGCAGTGGCTGCCCGGCGAGCCGAGCGACGCCGGCTTCTGCGGCTACCTGGCCGAGCCGGCGTCCAGCGGACTGAAAGCACAAACCTGCATCAACCCAGTGAACGGCAGCCTGTGTGAGCGGCCAGGTGGGTTCACAGCACTCAGAGAGTCAAAACCAAAGGGCCAAGTGGGCTTATATTCCAGAGTATTATCCTGTAGGAAGGATGTTAATGCACAATAAGTGTGTGCGCTGTGCTAGACAGACATAAGGAGAACGGCCATGCTTGAAATCATTTCTTTTAATTCAGTTATCTCCAGATCAAGAGTTACTTATTTCTTATTTCTCCTGATAACGGGCTAATTTATCTCGTTATCTCCAGAAAACAAAAGGCCAATAACGAGATAATTTCTTATGAGAAAACGACTTTTCTTTGCATTGACAAGCAGCTGCTCAAATAAAGCCAATCGTGGCAGAGGTAACAACACAATTAAGACCATCCAGTTTGCTGTGACAGCCCGTCCCACCGTACACAGTGACCCCCCCAAAGCATCCTGTAGCCTGCAGACACCTGTCGACTGTGACTCCACACTTTTATAATAATAATAATAAGCTTTATTTGTATAGCAGCTTTCATGCAGGAATTGCAGGAAGTGCTTTACAAGAAAGAAATCATATGCACCCAGTGAGTTTTTACGTTGAAAAGACAAAACGGACATAAAAACAGATAAAAAATGAATGTAAAATAAGATGGAGAATAAAACCCACATGACAATGATAATAAGGATGCAAATAAAAATAAAGACAATGCATAAAACCACACAATAAAATATTAAAATCGAGGTAAATATGCAGTAGAATAAGGATGAAAATGAAAATAAGGATAAAGCATCAAATCACATCAACAAATTTATGCTGTAGATGATTTAGCGACATGTCAAACAAAAATGAATCGCACCCACAACCACTGAAGAGATGAAAACTTATTTACTAGCAGCTGAAAGCTGCTGAAGGTTGATGATGTAAGTTATGACGCCAAAATATCTCATCATGTTATCTTCTGATTCATTGATCAATAATAAGTGCTCCTCGTTCTGATGTTTTCAGCTTAGATCAGTTGCTACAGGTACACTTCTGATGTCTGATGAACATAAATAATTAGAACAAACAACCTTTTGTTTTCTTGTGATAGCAAGAAATTGATTATTGATTGATCGTAATTTATTATTTTTATTTTATTATTGAGATAATGAAATAATTAACTTGTGATCTCGAGATAATTCTGCCTTCCACATGCAGCGATTAATGTAAAACTCCATTTTCAGCGTATAGTTACCATCAAATACTGGAGCTATTAGATTAACTGCTGATTCATGGAAACTCACCTGAACACACAACCATCAAACATGTACAGTAAAAAGTAAATCTGACGCCATTAAAGCCAAAGCTTTAGTCAGATGGTGTAGATGTCTACTTACATGAGCAGTGTTGTGATCATTTCCTGTTCTTCTCCCCATCAAAGTATTTATATTAATATATTTAAACATCTAACGCTGAGATCAAACTGGATTTACCTGTTTTGAGATGTTCATTGTCAAATTAGGTCATCTTAAATTCCTGTCATGAGTTGGTCGAGACAAATGTCAGACTACACTTTGAACACTGACCAATCGTAGCTTGGGGTCCTTCATGACATGCGAAGGTCACATGGCAGAAGGAGCCAAAGACATCAAGGATCGAAAATGCTAAAATGTCAACATCCGCGGCAGAGTGCGTCTTACATGCTGTCAAACTACCTGAGAGGAAGCCAAAAGTTGTGATGTGCTACTTTTTCTGTCCCGGCCTTGTGAGACAGTCTAGATACAGAATTTACTGATTTCAATGACAAATCATCATGTGTGATGCCACCAACATGTCTGTCTGTGTCATTAGATCATTAGTACATGACAGTGTTTGCTCTCTGGTTTAAGGTTAAAGGGACAGCCCATCAATTTAGAGTAAACTAACCATGACGAGTTTACTCGTCAGGTTTGAAGGACGTGGGCGTGTACCAGCAGTGAAGTCTTGAGCTTTGTGAGACAACTTAATAGAAATGTCAAACTTTCAGCTGGATGCCGTCAGAATTCTGAATGTTTGAACCACCAGAAAGTATTTGAAGGCCGACTTTATAACCTTTTCTGTTTTTGCCTCAGTTATTATCTACATATAAAGTAGTAGCATCTTGTTTATCACGTCCAGTAGAGTTCAGCTGTGGAACATTACCAGAGGAACTTTGACTCCCACTGATCCCTGCTGAAAATCTGTGCGTTCGTTCTCGCACGTAACTTCTTGAAACTGTTCTCCAGCCAACCACAGCGCCAAGCAGTGCCGGACGCCGTGCGCCATGAGGACCACCTGCAGCGAGTGCACCAGCAGCAGCTCCGAGTGCATGTGGTGCAGCAACATGAAGCAGTGCGTCGACTCCAACGCCTACGTGGCCTCCTTCCCCTTCGGACAGTGTATGGAGTGGTACACCATGAACAGCTGTCCACGTAAGACATCTCGTCCACTTTCCTCCCTTTTTACATCTTTAATATGACCCTCATTATGATCCTTTTATGTCGTCAAACCGCACCAGAAATATATAGACGCTCTGAAAATCATTTCCCGTTATTACATCATTACATGTAATACCGGAAAATGTAATTTATTCCATTCAGTCTCTTTCATAACAGCGTAAAAACCTCCAAGACATTTATTAGAATGCAGAAGTGATCTCAGAAGAAATTATTTAAAAACCCCGTGGTGAGACATTGTCCTTCTGCCGTTACTATTTTTGGCATTGAGTGCATCAGTGTTAGTTGTAGAAGTGTGAGGTGTTCCTTTATAAATGACAGAAGGAGTTCAGAGTTTACTGAGACACTCCAACACAAACAATAACAAATTGCTTATTATTTATTACCGAGGAGATTCTCCTCAAAACGCTTCCTCCTCCTCCTCCTTCCTCTTTTCTGCTTCATTATGGAACATCAGCAGCGTGTATTGCTAATTGTTTTCACTGCCTTTTACTGAGTTAACACACCAGTGTTCATTAAATGAGCAAAATATCCAGTTGCAGCGAGCGTATAGGCTGCAGCTGCAACATGATTGCATGATTGTTCTTCAGAAGGTGCATCACCCTCTCGATCGCCCAAACGAACCAAACCTGCAGGTGAGACGCTCCAGGTTTCAAAGCAGCTGGTCCAAACGAGGTGTGAATGCACACTTAGTCAATGCACAACAGCTGAACTTGCAAAAAAGTGAAAATTGTCTGCATGCAAGCATTTCTTCATATATGGAGAATTCGGTTTCCAGTAGTATCTGAATATTTCCTTGAATTGAAGCTTTTCTTTTAAGGACGTTCATGTTTTCCTATAATTAGCACCAAATCACACAGGAAACTTCTGGGGAATGAAGGCGCAGTAAAACGAGGCATTACCCTCCTCTCTGCTAACAAGTGAAGCTCTTGGATTCATTTTTGTAATCTATAATATCTTTTCATCAGTTGACTTGACTCATTGATTTCATCATACCTCAGTGCAGAAACCTTCCTGCAGTGTTTGTTTCTGCAGCCTTGGCACTGGCATCTCTTGAGTTTACCCCATTGATTATATATAAAATGTTTACTTTTAAGCATGCACAAATCTCTCCATGCATTTCAAACGAATCGGCGCAGCCAACATAAAAAAACGCTTTGCAAAAACACTTTCTGTCGATGAAAATGTTGCAGCATACTGTTTAAACGTCTGATTAAGTTGCAGCGTCTATATGCGTAACCTCCATCCTCCCCGACAGGATTCGTGAGCTTCAATCTGTGAAAGGAGAGAAACTCAACAGGAAAGTAAAAGCATAAGTCTGAAGTCTGTTCACGTAACGCTCCAGTTGCAGTTAATGTTCTTAAACACTCGAGCATATGTAGCGATCTTCATCAGACTTCATCAAAAGACCCTAAAAGGCAATATTTTAAATAACTGTGGCTCTCTGCGGCAGAGCATCTATAAATGTTTGTTTTTTTAACCTTCATTTAGCCGAGCGCGTTAAACTGCGGCCTCTCCAGCAGATTAGATGGGGTTAATAATCTGGTTTAGTAGTTTGATAACTTGGTCTCCTGCTGCTGCTTTGTTTTTGTAAGACGCGGCAGAAAACAGCTTTCATTTATTTAACCTGGCAGGTCAATTAAGTACAAATTGTTGCTTACAGCCATATGCAGAGAAACCCCTCGGGGGGCTGAGAGTTAGGAATTCAGATGAAGGCAAATATCTATGGAGAGCAGGTGGAGAGAACCAGTGGCTGAGCTGAATTAGCTGTTGAGCCTTGTAGAGCAGTTGTGTTATTAATTAAAACTTTTCAAAAGGCTGGACCTTACTTACTAACACCCAATAACAAACTCACTCTTATCCATTTATTAATGTAGCTGTGCTTTTGTTTTGAAGGATAGTTATTGATTGATTAATAGTTACCTGAGGGAAACTCAAAGAGAACAAGCTCTCACTCAGCAAGAAGGCCTTGGATCTGCAGGTAAACGTAGAAGTGCAACATGTTTTAGATATTTTATAAAGTACAACATTGCTGCTAAAATAACAAAAGACAACAGCTGTATGATATCGAATGACAAAGATGTTGAAAAAAGTGACGTGACAGAGGAAAACAGCCTCATTCTGGAAACCTTGACAGCTCTGTTTTTATGACACAGGTGGATTTTAAAAAGAAAGTATTGACTTTCACTAACAATGATAAATATCCTGCATGGTTTTCTTGACTGCTGCTGTGTTGCATGTTCTTCTGCAGCTGAGAACTGCTCTGGGTACAGGACATGTGGCCAGTGCCTGGACCAGCCGGGCTGCGGTTGGTGCACAGACCCCAGTAACACAGGCAAAGGTCAGTGCATCGAGGGCTCCTACCGCGGGCCCTTCCAGACCTCCGTCCCGGCCCCTTCGACCCTCCCCGGCCTGCCCGCCAACCCCCAGCCAGCCCTCAATGCCAGCATGTGCCCCGGCGAGGCCAAATACAACTGGTCCTTCATCCACTGCCCAGGTACGGAGGAATTAGCTCCAAGTAATTGAAGATGGTGATAATTTGAAAATACTCACTTTTTTTAATGTTTTGAACAAAAGTTATCTCTGTAAATGTGTTTACACTGAAAGGCTTTCACCAGTTTTGCACATTGAGATCAGTTTACATGCCATGAGAAGTACAGAAGGGATCTTTTTAATAGTTTTCAAAGAGGTAATCCAGTAATTTTGTATTTCACTTTCATAAAGATCAGGAGCTCACAGGAGACATTGGAAAAAACATCACAGGTCAAAATCAAAGCAGCAGGTGGTGAGATATCATCATGTTTAGTCTTTAGTATGATTCAAACTCCAAATACACTGAATCCTACACTTCCTGTAATGCAAATCGAATCAGATCTAATGCCTAAGCTGTGTTAACCCTTCAGCGTTGTTTTTTTAATTTTGAAATCAGAGCCAAAGAGACATTATACAGCTGTTTTCTCAGGCCGAACGGTTCTCCTCGTGACGACGAAACTGATCCTCGTGTGAAATGGTTAAAGTGCCCCCGTAAAGCTGAGCTCAGGCTGCACGAGTTTTCAAATCCTCACTGAGTTTGAAATCGGGTTGCATGTGGAGAAACTTCACAGATGTTCAAATCTCAAATAACGGCACATGACAGTCTACAAGATATTATTAAGATTATGAAACCACAGCCAGCGATGTGTCATGTGATCACTCTCATGTGATCTCGCGGAGAAGCAGATATAAACAGAATGGAGACGGCAGGTGGCTCGCTGTAGTAAAGCTTCGCAGTGAGAAAAAACAAAAGTCTGGATGAGAAAATGTTGAGGAGACGCTGTCAGCACAGGTCGTCTCTTCTTCAGCCAGAACTGGAGGTGAGACTTTAACTGTCAGTATTAATATCTGTCGGCAGGAGCATGCTCGCTAACGTTAGCCTCAAGGGCTACAATGTTTGCTGTCGCTTGGCAACATCATCAGCTGCTCCTGACGACTTGTTGCTCTCATTGGCTGTTTGGGTCCCGCTCAGGGATTACTGACAGGATCATCCAGGTTTTAACTCCTAACTATCAAACATGTTTGACATTATCAGGGCGGTCTGATGAGTCTGAAGCAGTTCATGAGGTTTAAGACTGAATCTGTGAACCATCACATTACTGGATGATCAGGGCCAAACAAGGGTGCCAACCAAGCACCATATTTCTCCTCTGATTGTCTATAAATCAGCCCAAACATCCTGTAGTCTCAGCCCGGCTTTATGATCCTTCTTCATTGTCTAACAGTCATAATATCTGAATCACAGAGATGATTTTATTCGTTATAAACTAACAGGAACAGTTTCCAGTGACCCACAGTGATTATTCTTACCTCTCTCAGTTTAGTAGATGTGTGTAGTAAATCCTGACAGATAACCCTGACAGGCAAATATAATATCAGAGTAACATCATTTGTCACGAGGGCCTCACATGCAGCACCAGCGGACAGATCCCAGACCGCTCGTCACTGTCTCTGCTTCAAAATTAACAAACAAATTCGTTTATGTTTGTGCCCGGGGCTGTTTATTAAAACCTTTGTTTTTTCTCTGCCGTGTGCTTTTGTGCTTCCTCTCTGGCAGCTTGTCAGTGTAACGGTCACAGCCAGTGCGTCAACGAGAGCGTGTGCGAGAAGTGCGAGGACCTGACGACCGGCCGGCACTGCGAGAGCTGCATCTCCGGCTTCTACGGAGATCCGACCAACGGGGGCAGCTGCCAGCGTGAGTATCCGCCGCCGCTCGGCCCGCCGCTAAATCAAACAGTCAGTCTCTCTGCACACGGCTTCATTTAACTTGTCAGTGTTTTACAATTCAGTTTTATGTCGGCCATTTTCCCGATTCCTGGGTGCACAGTAAAGCGGTCCCGTGGGATATTGAAGATTTACTTCCCTCCACAGCTGATACTGACAGTCAGTCAATCGGGCAAGAAATCATGCGTCCGTTCCTTCGACAGCTTAATTTAGCTCACCGATATCTTACAGCCGTGGTGTATGTTTTTAGAATTTTTTTAGCTCGAATTCCTGGTACATAGAATATATATTTACTTGGTTCTGCATCAGTGACAGCCAGTCAATAAGCCGGCCTCTCTGCATATCTTCATCTTGTCAGTATTATGCATTCCTTGTTTATGCTTCTTATTTTCTGCCTCATGGTTCAAAGTCCCCCTCAAGAGGCTTGTTTTACTTCACAGTTAATCATGACATTAGATCAGTTAGACTCAGGAGGAGTTACCAGCGAAGGTAAAAAGAACAAATAATTAAGGTAAAACACGTATAAATACTGATAAAATCGTTAAATGACTTGTTGTTCAACCAAAGTCACCAAACCTGACAGACGCTGGGTGTCTGTTCACGGCCACAAACGCTGGAGGTCACCTCTGGTGTGGACGGAGCTCTTGTGGGAGATGCAGCATTAAAGTTTCAAAGTATTTTTTTTTTTCCTTTCCCTGGAGGATGTGCTTCAGACAGGGCTGACTGTTTGGCCTTCTTGTAGTCTCTGGGTGCCACTCTGAAAAAGATGGCTCCGGGGGACTCCTGGGGGGAAGCAGGTCTTTGTTGTCTTTGACTGCTGTAACTCAACACCACATGTGAGCATAAGGTAGCTCATAAGTGTATCTGACCACCTTCTGCCAAAGATCAATAATCGACTTTGGTTGTGTGTCTTGAACTCTGAAGAAAGGAGCAGAGGTTGATGAGGTGGTGTAGAAAGAGCCAGATGTTTAGTGAGGGTGAACTGGAAACATCTGCCTGCATCCTGCCATCAAACCCGTCAGATCTGCGTCAAAGTGCATTTATTTAGTTTATTTAGTAAAAACTTCTTATTTGTTTCAGACCTCAGGGTAAATGTTGAACCAGATTTACTCGGTTTACAGTTATAAAACATTCGTGTTGTATTATTTATGTTTGTGCTTCCTGAACTTCACTGAAAATCACACATTAACAGTTTATAGTCAACGATATTCTACAAAAAAAAAGAGCTCACAGTCGTATTATATAAGAGTCAATCTGTCACGCTCTGTATAAAACAATACATTCAGTCTTCTGCTGCGGTTTGTTATGCAGAGTGATAGCAGTCATTAAACGTGCTCTGAGGCTCTTTTTCCTGTTTGTTCAGCCTGTAAGTGTAACGGCCACGCCAGCATGTGCAACCCCAACAACGGCAAGTGCTTCTGCACCACCAAAGGCATCAAAGGAGACCGCTGCCACCTGTGAGTCTCACCTCTCCCGTCGTATTTCCTCCTCTTTCCTGCCTCTGTGCTCTCACATGTACTCTCTCCTCCACTCTGGGAATGTCTGCAATTGTAGGAAAACCTTTTTTCTGTCATATCGGAGCTCCCCAGAGTTGAATTCTGGATGTTAGGATGTGGTTTAGTCTTTATTTTAGGCCATACGCCCGTCACATGCAGTGTTTGTGACACCTCGTGCTCAGATTTCGATGGCACACGAGTGGTTCTTATTGGCCTTCAGAGGACAATCCTTCTCCACCTCTGGACTTTTTCCAGGAACGTTTTTATGAACTCTGAAATTTCACTTTTTTTACCGGAGGAGTCTAACTTCTGGGAATCTGGGGGTACAATTTTCTGATGGCCCAGAGATTATCAGGCAGTTAATTTATATCTTAAAAAACAAGATAATATAGTCTACTTCCACTAGTCTAAAAAAAGAGCTAGACTGTATTTATTGATTGTTTGATTGTGGTTTTGTACTGCAGTAACAATAAAGAACTATAAGCAGCAGATCATCGCTGCTTTGGAGAAAGTTGCTGTTCGTCCCTGGAGACGTAAAACTTGATGTAAATCTGTATTTGCATGTTTTCAAAAGATAAGAACTTTCTTTTAATACGCAAGAATCACTTCAGTGTTTTTTTTAGAAACATAATTCATAAAAGACCTGCAAGGCCGCATGCTAATATGTTGAGATTTTAAGAAAAGACTTAATAGCCTCCGTTTCTTTCTCTTTATTGGCACACTGTGGTTGCAGCTGTTCATTAGTGCTAGCAGCACTAATCTTAACCCTGGCCTTCATTACCATAGGTCTCCCCAAAACCCATTAAAAACTTAGATACAGTTTCAGAAGTGAGTGGTCATCAGTATGAAAATGAGGCTTTTTTTTTGGTCTTTTGAAATATGACGTTTTTGTGTCTTCGTGTAGCCTTTTTTTCTCGCCTCTGTTTTCTTTTCGTGTGCGCTCCGGCTGAAGGTCAGCGCCGTCTACTGCGTGTTATCAGTCAGATTTCCTCCCGCTTTGTTTTTACCAGCAATTAACTCGTCCTAACTCACCTCCCTCTTCCTCTCCGTCTTCTCTTCTTCCCCCCTCGCTGCCTGTTCCCGCATGTTTTGCCTCATTTCCGTTCATCCATCCTCCACTTGTCTCCTTCAGGTGTGAAGTCGAGAACCGATACCAAGGCAACCCCCTCAAAGGAACATGCTACTGTAAGTGGAATTCCAATTACCACCTTCAGTGAAGGTACTGGGGGGGTGTTCAGATTAAGAAACCACTGTGAGGCCTCACTCTTCTCGCTTGTCCAGGTCGACGCCGAGACAGTTACATTGCTCTTAAATCAAAGTAGGTCTCAAGTAGTTTGATGCTTAAAGAAATAACAGCCAGAGGAGAATCAGCTTTTTTTTTTACTTTTTTTTTTTAAACAAGTCGCAGGTGGAAGGAATCAAAAGCAGATGAAAGTGAAGAATGTAGCGGAGCTTCTGGAAGGCCGTCGCTCTTTTTTTTTCCTCCGCTGCAGCGACAGTCGGACTGCAGGACACTGATCATTTAGAATATAATCATGTAGATATGAAATTTGTACGTCTGTCAGAGTTTAACTGACCTTGTCCTCAAGCGCTCCTTCCTCATTATTTCAAAATGTGATAACACTTTTTGAAACTACAGAAGGAGCTACAAACAATGGTGGAGTCGACAGACTTGCTCCACCTTCAAACTTAAATCAGCGGTCGAACTGCACGAGTCAACTCGTGTCGTCCAGCCTGGTTTCACAACCTCCTTTTCTGACATGCATCAGTCACTGTCCGTCTTTACTGAGCACACATTTCTGTTAACACTGTGAATTAAACCTTATTATTACAAGATTTAAGTCCATCATTTTTCCAGTTTCTCAGGTGAGAAATTGGAAATTGAATTTCTTTGGGCTGTTTGTAGGATGAAACTTCTGATGACGTCACCTTTGGCTCTGGGATTCTAATGTTTTATAAACCAATAAATAATGAAAA
>JAPZEA010000007.1:4096712-4115694 GCA_029783685.1 Heniochus monoceros
ACACAGTTTCTCCTTTTGTGTTTTCGATTCACAGAATAGAAACTGAATAGACGTATAATCAGTAATTAGAGGCCTGTCTGTTTCAGCCCTTGAGTTTGCTCGCTCTCTAAAAACTTATATTTTATGTTTGCTAAAAACAAATATCTGTTGTGTTTTGTGTGGATGCCAGCATATTGTGCACCTACCAAAGATCTGAACACGGTGCAATGATCACATTCGGTCGCTTTGATCCTTCATTAACATGAGTTTCTCCTTGTCTGGATGACGTGTCTGGATACAGATCGCATTTTAATACCAGGTGTATATGAGGTGTTTGTGTCAGATGTTATTTTCCCACAATGATTTGAACCAGCGTGAGAAGCGATCATGAAATGTTGGGCTTTATTGGCCGGAATGGTCAGTAAGTATGAAAGGAAATTAGTTTTCCTGTCCAGGTCGATAAAGTGTGCAGGAGAAAGGAAGATTGATTTTAAGAGAAGGGAAGGTGGTCAGAAATGAAGCACATGGGGGAATCATTTGTTTCATGCTGGTTCATGTATGACTCTCTCATTGGGAACTCACTGACTTTTTGTGTGCATTATTATCACAGCATAGCAACCTTGATCTGCAGCCATAGTCTAAGGCAAGTTCGCACAAGGCCATATAACCCAGCCTCGATCACGACCTTCATCACAGACACAGACAGCTGACAACACGCACTGAAATCTTCAGGTCCATCCGAGAAAGTCACCGGAGTTTTGAAAGAGAAAAAGAAGGGGGATCTGGGTAATATCCCGCCCCGAGCGCTGTGTGCAAACACGCTCTCGTGTGACTTTCAAACCAGACTAATCGAGCTATTCCTCTTCTTCATCTTCTTCCTTTGTAATCCCCACCACGCTCTTCCACACCCGCCCCGCCGGCTCGATCACTTCAAACAGACACGCTCCTCATCGACTACCAGTTCACCTTCAGCCTGTCGCAGGAGGACGACCGCTACTACACCGCCATCAACTTCGTGGCCACACCTGAGGAGGTATGTCTCTGGCTGCGAACGCCCCACCGTCACAGCAGCTGTCACTTTTATTAGGATGGAGGCTGTCTCGTCTGCGCCAGATGATGATGATGATGATGATTGTTTTTTTCCTCCCTCCTCTGTTATTGTCAAAGTTTCCTCCAAAGACACTTCTGTTTATCATTTTGCTAATAACTGATTTACACATAATAGCAGTAATAAGGAAGTTAGTTAATGAGAGCAAATATGTCGCTGTGCTGTGAAAATCATGTTTCTCCAAAATGTCAGCCCGTTTACAGCTAACACACAGAGCTTTTTAATGGTTTCTTCAGCTTAAAAGGAATTTTCCAAACATATGAAGGAACATTTCATCCTTCAGTTTATCTGGAAAATTCACCAGCTTTGGAGATACAAGCTTTTCGTTGGACAGACACAAGCAAACACAGAAATACAAAATACACAATTTACGAATAATAACCATTAGCTCTGCATTAAAGAGAAAAATTACAAGTGGCTCTCGAAATGTTTGTATTGTTTTAAAAAAGTAATCAAGCAGCAGCCGAGAGAGGAGAGCCTCCACTGTTTGTTCCATTTCAACCCGGTTAACAGAGAGAGCTGCGTTACATCATCATAGTTTATTCATTAAGTGAGGAAAGTGCCACAAGCTGTGTTTCCATCAAGGTGTTTTTATGCACGGTTTGAAAAGTCTTTCCAAAAGCTTGATGGAAACGGCAAAATTCAAAAAAACTTCTGCAAGAACGTTTTTGTGCTCACTTGAGGTGGTTTTTGTTAATGCACTAAATGAGAGATGGAAACAGCTTTGCAGAATAACTTCTGACATAGTGAACAAAACTCACACAATTGATCAGCTGTTTCCGCTATAAAACCTGAAGAAGAAGAAGAAGAAGCTGTTTGCGCTGTCGTCGTCTGCCCGGATATTCCCATAGCGCTCCTCATCTTCATAATCTTCATCTCCTGATAGCAGGAAACGTGGCGGAGACTAGCTGACATGAAAGAACAATTACAACTCGCCCAAATGAAACAAATTCCTTCAGACCTCCCTCCATTTTTCTCTCAGGTGTTTAAGGTGACTTGTGTCGTTTCTGCTTTTCAACATTCTTCTTCTTCTACTGTTTATTATCGCCATGCGTAACGTAGCTTCTACCTCCAACCTCTGATGAAACTACGCTTTGTGTGGCCGAGTTTATTCGCTCCAAACCAGTTTATGGAAACACACCCAATTCACGTTTTCTTTGTTTTTTCTTTTTGCAGCGTTTGAAAATTTTGCTTAAAATTCGCTTCAGCTGGTGAGACTGAGATCTCATTTTTAAGGGAGACGTAAATACATAAAAATGATAACGACATAATTACAATTTATCAAGCTACAAAGAGCAATAATTATAGAGCGCAGCCAAAAAGTAAGGTCTGTAATAATATAAACAGAAGCATAATTCATTAATAATAATGCAAAAACAAATGAAACACATGAAATAAATTAAATGGACACTCATTCAATTCACTTATTATCAACCATAATTTAAAAAATGGAGAAAAAAAATGGCCGCCGGTCTGTCGCTGACGAGCAAAAACAGGCTGTAACGTCGCGGCGTGAACGACACTCATCACACAGATGTTTTCCCGTCCGGTCCTGTTTACCTGGCTGCTGCACCTGGAGCCCAAACTGAAACACCAGCATCAGATTGGATATTCCAGCTGGTTTCTTCCCCCTGACAAAGCTTTTACCAACAGGGAACAAATGCAGAACTGCGAGCTCGAGGTGCACAAAAATACGTCTTTGATAACAAATGAAGAGAATATTTAGAATGTAACTATTCATCTCCATTAAAGCTGTTTAAATTATTAGCAAACACAGTCAGTAAACATTAATTAGGTCTTCATTTACATCCACTCGATGCTATCAGAGCTGCTGCCACTTTACAGCTGTACTTACAGTATTTTGATACATCTCACTGTCATCAATGACTCTTCAAACATTTATTTAGCTAATTCAGCCTCCATTAGTTGTGCAAATTTGCTGGAGTCCGCAGTGCGGTGGCTGTTTGTGCAGCTGCAAACTGGTTAGAGGCGGTGAAAAAAATCTCTGCTGTGCATTTACAGTAAAGCAGCGTGGCCTCGTTTCTTCTTCTTACGGTTCTGCTTCATCCCTCTGTGCACATGTCTGTGATATGTGGAGCTAGAGGGGTGATGATGATGATGGTGATTGATGATGTTTTCCATGTCCTCCTCAGCCAAACCGGGATCTAGACATGTTCATAAATGCCTCAAAGAACTTCAACCTGAACATCACCTGGGCCACGAGCTTCACCGGTACGTCTCCACAAACACCGCAGTGCTGCCGAAGCAGTTAGACGATAACAGAGCACACTGATCGTCATCAGCTTTGATCATCAATGATGAGCAGAAATGCCAAATCTACCCTGGCTCAGCCTCCTGGATGCTTTTTCTTTGCTTTGTGTCACTTTAAGTTGAAGATCTTTAAGCTTTTCACAGTTGGTCAGTGAGGAAGAAGCCACCGTGGGCTCTTTTTTTGATTTTCATGGACTTAATTGATATTGAAAATAACTGTTAGTTGCAGCTTCAAGCTTAGTTCGGTGAAACATAAGGTGGCAGCAGGTGGCAGCTCTCACCCATCCTCTGTCATTGGACAGCCGGGTGTCTCCACAGGCACGGTCAGCTCGGAGCCTGTGTTTTGCTAAATGCTGGAGGGTAGTGAGGATGCAGCAGGTCATATTTCTGCCTTGCATTCTTATAATTGATTCTGAAACAACATGGAAATAATTTTGTAGTTTAAACTCAGAGACTCATGCAGTTAAATTTTTGGAGAATACTAAATTGGGGTAATCACATCCAGACGCTGCTGCCATGTTTGATTTGTTCATCTCATGTGGATTAAAAAATAATCAATTGGAAGCTGATGGTTCCTGTTAAAGTTCATCTTCTCAGAGTTTATGCAGTAAAGAGCCTTTAATGTTTAAATGTATAAAAAGGACAGAATTGATTTCTATCCTCCTTTCCTCTTTCTTCCTGTCTTTGTATTGTTGCTTCATCGTACTGGCTGATACCACATGTCCTTCTCTTCATCGTCCCTCTCTCCATCATCATCCCCTGTCGTATTCTTTACTCCCGTTTCTCGTCTCCGTCCCTGTTGTCTGTCCTTCTTCCCGTCGTTCAGCAGGCACCCAGACGGGGGAGGAGATCCCCATCGTCTCCCGGAGCAACATCAAGGAGTTCAAGGACAGCTTCTCCAACGAGAACTTTGACTTCCGCAACAGCCCAAACATCACGTTCTTCGTCTACGTCAGCAACTTTACATGGCCCATTAAGATCCAAGTAAGCTTCAGTTCATCTCGACACAAATACGATGAGTAAGACGTAGTTTTTGCTGTGGAGCAATTTGACATTTAGTCAAGCTGCACTAGATGTGAGCGGCACATATTACTTCAATTTAATGAATGATCGAACGCTTGGCTGACATAAATGCACACTTACGTTTGGAGGTAAAGGTAAGTGAAGAGCACAGACACTACAGACTGCTGCAGCGCTTTCAAACCACATCCTGCTGGAACGAGGATCGTTATCATCTAATTTTCAGAATTAACACTTTAACATTTCAATTAGCACCTTAAGCGCTACAGGAAATATATTTATGTAAAAATTGCATTTTCTCTGCTGAAATCCGCGACGGAGGAGTGACTCGTTCTCGGTTTCTGGTCGAATCCAGTTCTGAAAAGTTCAGCATCCACTGACTGAGATGCCGACCAGAGCAAAGAAAGCTGACCGGTTCAATATGATGCTAGAAATCTGTAAATGAGAGACAGCACGGGGGAGCAGAAATGATGCCGATGGCGGGTGGTTGAAATGACCGTTACTTGAACAAAAAGGGAGAAATTTGAGATAAATTATCGACTGTATTTAACAAACGTGTGTCACACTATGAGAGGCCCGGTGCAGCTTTAAAGCTGTCATGTTGCTTTTTCAATTAATGTGCATGAACATTTCAACATGAGCAGCTTAATAAGATCATGAAATATGATAAAGACATGATTTACTCAAGTGGAACAAACCTAAACAGGCCAAGATGTCCTGAATCTTCACTGACTGCAGCAGCATTGCTTATGCTGAAAATGTATTCCTGCACTTTGAATAAAAGCATCTGCAAAATACCTCGCGTCAGGTCTCCTGTTGTGCTCGCATGTGCACAGTTATCCCACATTCAGCTTGTGTGTATGTGTGCAAATAAATAAACACTTCCACATACGCTCATAGACACATTTTTTTGATTAAAGTGGAGCAAAACTGCGGTCAGTTTTCACTGTAACTGCTCAGCTCATCTGATGAAAAGCCACTTTTCTCCTCTGTTAAACCAGAAAGTTGGCTGGTAAAATGGCAAAATGTAAAAGTTGGCAGTCACCGGTGAAATGTGGTCGGTGGGGGGAGGGACGTTTCCTGCGTTTGGTGCATCAGGAGCTTTTCTCCAGCGTTGATGTGGCTGCTTGGCGGCAGCAGTGAATAGGGCTCTGTTTCTGCTCGCCTGCTTGCTGCCGGCGTGTGTTTACGCAGCCGAGCTACAATCGCCGCCGCGCTCGGTGAAGCGCCGTCATGTGGAGGGCTGGTGTAGACTAAACTGTCCCTCTCTGTTGTACGTCAGCGGTGAAGTTGTGTGAACAGCATGTTGTTGTTTAATGCCTGTAACTGCTGCAGCAGGAAGAAATAGTAAAAAAAAACCCTTTTACTTCATAAAAAGTAATTTTATTCATGTTGTGAACATATTTTCTATCGTGGTCAGTGTCTGATTGGTTAGCACGTGTCCATAAAAATCATGCAAGCAACTGTACACCTCTGATGTTGTCGTGGACTCATTTGTATTCTGTTCAGTATTCTACTCCCAGTTGCCAGTTTATTATGTACAAGGAAGGATTTATTGTGGGCTGTTGTCTTGGACTGCATTAGTTTTAGGTGGACCTAATAAATTGACAGCTTTGGCACATGGGGGGAGGTTTAAATTGACTACAAACATCCCATGAAGTGTTATCATTTTGTCCTTCATGTGAAGCATTTCCTTTTGAAAGAGGATGCAGTGACAGAACATTAGACAGTAAGAAATCGATGGGCTCTTAGTTCTGGGAACAAAAGCAGTTTGATTTGATAGGATGTTTATTTCGTGGGATCCTAAAACAATATTTGATGCCGTTTTAAATACGGTTTCTCTTGTTGCCAGGGTATAAGCATGAGTATACACTCGGTAGTGGCCTGATATTCGGGATCAGGACGCTTCCCTTGGTACCCTAACAGATATTAGTGCCTTTTCCAGCAGCTCTGACTGAAGAAATTTGTTGCTGTTTGATCAGGTCTGACTCAGATGCACCAGAGCTTCAGAGGTGGAGTAGAATATAAAATACAGCAGATAGCTTTGCATCTACATTCTTACATGTGTGGCTGGCATTAAAACAGATTTTTAAGCAAGTTTTGATCATGCATGCACACATGTAGGCAGTCTGTGGGTGTTTGTGCAACGCTGCTTGGCTGGTGCAGGTTTGGGGAGCATGAGGTGCTCTGGGCCCGGCTCTTTGTGCAGCCTTCCTGCCTGTTTGCCTCCCAAATCAGCTCTGAAAGTAATTTGACTGGGTGTTGCGTGCAGACTCCGTCCCCCTGCCCTCCTCCTGAAGGGGAGACAAATCCTGCCTCCGTCTTCCATGTCCTGCCTTGTGAGGGCTTTTAGTCCTCTGAGCTCCAGAGGTGCAGCTGCTGCCAGCCAGCCTCAGGAAGTCTCCAGTCGCCACCCCCCTCACAGCCTCCTCTGGTCCACCTCACCTTCTGTCCTGGTGGGTGGGATCATATAGAAGATCACCCCTGTCCTTGAAACTAGCAGCTAGCGTGTCATTTTTCTTCCTTGCACTCATGGAGCTTTACTTTCGTCAGCGAGGTAAAATTTTCCGCTTGTTCCTCCTTCTTTTTCTGCCACTGCTCCTCATCTCAAAATCACTTTTTTTACTATTTCTTCATAATAACAACCCTTCATTTTTCCTTTATGCCTTTTCTTGCTCTCCTTGCCTTCAGTGGTCTACTGCAGTGTGCCACTGGGGTGTGTGTTTGCGCGTAATTGTAGGCGGTTGGTCCTCCAGTGTTGGCAGGCAGAGATCGTCATGTTGGAAAACGGTTCATAAAGAGCAGCCGAGAAAAGAGCGAGGGCAAAGTGGAATGTTAAGTTGAAACACATGCTGCATTCAGAGTGGGCTGTGTGCAAGCTAAGCCCTCGCTCTCAGCTTCAGCGTGCAGCCATACAGAGCTCGCACTCCGACACAGCACCTCAAGGCTGCCTCTGTTTCCTTTCACGTGCTCCGAAGAGTTTGCAAGTTTGTTTTCGTCCGTTTGTTGCATTCACCACCCAGTCTGGTGCATTAAATCAGCAGCACAACCCAAAACTGAACCGTTCATCCCCAGTTCCTCACATATATATAAATATATACACCCAAAGCTTTAAATGCACAAACCTGGAAAGCACAGATGTTGCAGTGCAGGAAAAATGCTTTGATGTAACCGTTTTGGTAGACAAAAAATGGCGTCTTTTACAATAGTCAAAGTGAATTCTGTGATGACTTCATCACCGTTGAGCCGCTCGCATCATCAAAGCAAAATCAATTGCGCTGAGATTAGTCAGCAAGGAGTTCTCCCACCCTCTTTTTTCCCTTTTCCTGATGAAGAATAGATCTGAATTTAATGATGTTTGTAATGGAACGCAAATCCCAGACTAATTACATTAAAGAGCTGTGATCTACTGTTCTGTGCCTTAGTGAACATGTAATGATATGGTAGAGATTAGAACAGCCTCCAATTTAATACCCCGCTGTGGAGTCGCAGCAGCTGTAGCTATCAGCTGGCTGGGCCGCTCTGCGTATCTGTGTGGACTCGTGTCGTGCTTATCTGGGCCATGCATGGCTGCCTGATGGGTGCGTCTTGATACTGATCACAGAGAGGTTAGGAAACATAAACTGAGCTGTTTTGCCAGCTTGCAACTGTGGCGGTGCGACGTAAAATCAGCCGGCTACTCGCAGTTTTATTTAAACAGTAAACTGAATTTTATGCAAATTAAAAGATAGAAATGATACTGCATATTGCATATTGATAAATATAGATAAATATACCTTAAACATATAAAATGCAAAGTATGCTAACATGCTCACAATACCATAAATTATAACATGCTGATGTTTAGAAGGTGTGATGTTCACCTGCTTAGTTGGCATGCTAACATTAGCTAATTAGCACTGAACACAAAGTCCATCTGAGGCTGATGGGAGAATCATTAGTTCTGCAGATTATTTAGACATAAATCAAAGTATTAGACAAACTGAGAAAGAAAAGAAATGCTTAATGTCTGCACCAAATTTCATGATAATCCAATAGAAAAAAATGTGAGGAGGATGCATCATCTGGGAACCATGAATGTCTGTACAAAATGTTAAACAATCCATCCTGTAATTGTTGAGACATTTCAGTTTGAACCGCTGTAGTGGACAAAGACTGATACAGCCACACTGCTAGCATGGCTGTAAATATTTAAGATACACAGAAAATTAGAAATAGATTAAACTCCAGAAGAAGACAGATTATTACACTCATACCTGCCGCAAGGAAACATTGGTCTGCATTTGGCTGCTGACTTGATTTCCCTGTGGTCACAACCAAACGTATGAAGGAACGTGTGATGGTTGTGACAGTTTTCTGTGATAGATTCTCTGGCACATGACGGGCTGCATGCACAGAAGCATCTCGCTCACATTTAAAATTCAGCCTCCCTCTTTCCTGTCCTTTTCTGTGGCACCTGTTGCGCAGCCCTCCGTCGCACAGGCGGCCACACGTTCCCTCAAAACTCCAATATAGTTCAAGCAGCTGTCAGGAGCCATTAAAGGCAGAATATTTCCAGACTTAATGCCTGGCGGCGGGCTGACGGGTCCTGCTGCGAGATCCTTTGCGGCCCCTAAAGAGTCACCCTCTGCTGGGCACGTAACGAGAGCGTCGCCCGGGCCTCCCGCCGCCGCCGTCAGCCCGCCTCGTGGTGACAAAGCGCCACACACGACTGACACTTGAGATTAGCTACAATAACTGTTATCGCACATCTTCCCAGCGAGACGGCCAGCTTGTACTCCTCAAAATGGAATTATGCAGCGATGACACGACGCTGAAGCTTCTATCGTTCCTTCTTGTGTTGAGGAAGTTAGCGGTGTTCTTGAAGGAGGCTATTGTGTCATTAGAAGAGAGCATTATGTGTCTGTGATCACCTGGAGAAGTAGATGGCTTTGTGAGGCTGCTGTCACAAAGCGAAGCGGGTTTCAGTACACCAACCGACAAGGCTTCTTTGATAATTCCAAGCTTTGCTCTTAAAAGAATCCCCGCCACTCAGTTTCAGAAAATCTCCGCTACTTTTTCTTCAGTCCTTTCATTTTTTTTTACCTTCCATTTACATTCATGAGCACAGGAAGTAAAATATTCACTCCAAACGGTTTCTCTTAATGGCACAAACCTGTTAAGATCACACATTTTATCTTAGCTCTGCCGTATTCCCTTTGCCCTACAGTTAAGAAGAAAGCGATGAGTAGATTAATTGATTAGTTTCACTATTTGATAATCACTGAGTCTTTGAACTAATTTACTTTACGCCTGTGTTTGCTGATTCCAGCCCTGCAAATGTGAGGATTTTCTGCTTTTCTCTGCTATAAATTATATATATAATTAGAATTATTGGCTATAACAAGTAATCTTACAATAATGACTTGAGCTCAGGGAACTTATGTTGGTCATTCTTTGTGATATGCTGACAGTTTTAACCTTTATTTAACCAGGAAAGCCTCATCAAGGTCAAAAATCAGCAATAATAATGAGTTGTAGGCAAACTACACAGGACAAATAACACAAAGTATTACATAAACTCAGAAAAATGGACATGCAACTGTTGATCTTGGCAGCATTAGATCAGATCCCGGTGTTGGTTACCTCGTTAGATCTGCGCTGCTGATGTATTTTAAAAGTTTTCTCTGGGTGTATTGGCACCCTGAACTTCTCTTCAGTGCTCAACAGTCTGGAGGAAAATTATCACACTGAGGATTCTGTAATCAACAGCAACACATTAGCGAGCCAGATGGTGCTGACTACACAAGTAAATTAGACCCCGGGCAGTTCACAAAGCACACACCCCTCTGTCATCTCACCACAGAGGCCACTGCCTTTGGCCTTGTGTTGTTCTTGTCTAAAGTCACTATAGAGCTACACACATTCTCACCCATCAAGTCTTTCTGTGCATGCATTGTTATTCTTCATCACGTATTAAGTATTCATGGAGTAATCTGACATGCACACAGCTGGGTTTTCCGGCTTTTGTCTTTTTTTTTCTTCCCCCTGCTCCGTCTTTTTTCCGCTGGAATTGTATGCAAATCCCTGCTTTGCAGAGGAATAATAAGCAGGAGTGGTGATAAGTTCTGGTCCAAGGTGTCACCTCGGAGAAAAGGTGTGAGGGGAATTCTGCTGCAGGCGGGAGGCGCAGTGCCCCGATGTTCCCAGAGAGAGGCAGTGTTGGGTTGTTGCAGGAGAGTTTTCATTGTCAGGCGTTTTTGGTGGTGGTGGTGGGGGGGAGAGTTGCCAATGTCACCCCTGGCAACCTTGATTAGGACATGATGTCGTTAGTAGAATTGCTCTTGTGATGATTACAAAGTGAATATTTCTGCCCACATGTGCAGGAATGGTGTTTTTTTTGCGGGCTGTGGGCAGCTGAGAGGCCCGGCTGCTGCTGGCGTGTTGTCGCTTTGACAGGCGTGCAGTCTGGAACACTGATAAGCAGAGAGACTGGGAGCCTCCCAGTAGATGTGAATTAGGAGCTGTAAGCAACAGAAGGGAAAAAAACCCTTTGGAAATCCCTTATCTTGAGACTAATTTAACATGTGAACCACTAGAAATGTATGCACTCTAGTTTATCATATTTATGTAAATCCACACGCTGGCTACATAGTGTCATAAATACATGTGTGTATATGATCCACATATGCATACACATGCACTGTCTGCCTTTGTGAGCAGAGGCGGCATTATCTCTCCTCCTCGTTTGTATGCCTTTTGTCAGATCTACAAGGTCGACTCCAGTCTGAAGCTTGCATGTTTATGAGTGTATAATGATGACATCTTGTTTTAAAATCGCCCTTATTAAAGCAGATTTCTGACTGTGTCGTCCTTTCTCTCCCTCTCATAGATCGCCTTCTCCCAGCACAGTAACTTCATGGACCTGGTGCAGTTCTTTGTCACGTTCTTCAGGTAAGCAGCAACACACTCACTTCAAACCACAGATGTGTTGGTGTTAAAGTGGCAGCAGCGATGAGCTGGTTAGCGGTCAAACGCACACACATGCCCACCCACCAAGTACTCCCAAGTACGTGTGCTTACTTAATGGCGTCCCTGCGGTCCACCAAGTAAATAAGGAAACCAGAGGAACAACGGAACTGCTCTGAAATATGAATGTGTGTTAATTTAGCACAGTATCCCCTGGAAATTTACCTGCATTTAATCCAACAACGTGTGATTTATTACCAACCTGTCAGCAGTGTGTGCTTTAGGTAGCATGTAGGCTAACATCTCAGGCTAGCAGTTAGTATTAGTCTTCTAACCTTGACCTTGATGTTTTTTTTACTAAACCTAAAGCTGCATGTTTCTTTCAGTCACTAGGGAGCAGAAGACTCTGCAACAAGCTGAAAGACACACAAGCCAAGTAATACATGGCTAATGTTTAGAGCTAAAAGAGCCTAAATTATGCCATAGAAGTACAAAGTTTAATGCTAATTCTCTGATAATATTTGATTGATAACAACTTCATTGCAGAAATTGCAGGCATGAATAACAAAACAAAACATAAACATTGAATGTCCAAAAATATCGTTGATATATGTCAATTATCAACATTACGTCTGATCATGAGACTGAATCTGGACTTTCTCATTGATGAATAATAATAACAATAAACTTTATTTTTATAGCACCGTTCATACAAGAGTTGCATGCAGGAGTTGATGCAAAGAACTCATGTGCACCAAGTGAGAGCTTCACATAGAAAAGACAGAGTGGACATAAAAACAGGGATAAAAGATGAATGTATAATGAGTTGGAGAATAAAACCAACTTGGTAATGACAGTAAAAGTAAGATGAAAATAAAAATAAAGTCAATGCATCAGACCACAGAATAAATAGGATTACATAGAATCCATAAAATCACGTAAAATAAAATTTCAAAGAAGTGCAGCAGTGCAGAAGTGCCAATTTCAGAGCTGTATCAGGAAGATGGATGATGAATATGGTTGTATGTGTCAGTGGTGTCTGTAACCACACCCAATGCCATGGACTCCTACATCACTGTAGGAGGGTGGGACCGGTGGCATCAAGCAGAATCAAGCTAACATGTATGACAGCGTTGCATGTGCAGTATCTTCACTCAGTGAGTCAAATGTTCAAACCCATCATTCCGTATGATGGAGAGGAGATGGAAATATATTTGTCTTGCGCATTACTTCGCACACATTTCCCCGTGATTCACCCTGACACGCAGCTTCTGGTGTCTTTAGAAACCTTTGGATCGTGATGAGAATTCAAAATACATTTCTCAAGGCGTCTTGGCAGAGAAACCCGCTGCTTTGTGCTGATGGAGACGCTGGTTTTGCTGGCAGGACAGAACACACATGCACGTTCCAAGCTGCCGTGAATCCCCGGCCCTGCATCACTTCCTCAGGAACCGCTGTTATGTGTTATCGATTTCAGAAATGAGAGGGACCAAAAATTGGGTGGAATAGTGTGTTCCATGCATGCTTGACCACATGTGTATGTTCGCCTCTCTGGTGCGTCCTGTGGAGTGTGTTTGTGTGTAGCCTGTACAGCCCAGGGGAGAACTGTGGGGCTTTTTCACGTTTGCATGCTCTCCACAGTGCCCTGAAAAAATTGCTGGCTGTTCAAGTCATGCTGCTTTTATTGATCCAGCGACCATGCACAGGCGGAGAGGTTTGATGGGGCCGATTTGAAAGATTCTTTTACTTTTTTTGGCCAATACAGGGATGTTCGGTAGCTGTGTGTTTCGGCGTGGCCTGAATAAATCGCTCAGGTTTATTTTGGACGGTATTGAAAGCCGTGGGAGCGCCGGTTATTCAGCAGCAGTCTGTTCTGCAGCCGCTCGCTCATGATGCTCGTGTGTTTGTACACATGCGTCAGCGTTTGAGTGTTTGCATGTCAGCATTCGAGGCATGCAGCCTCCGCCCGCTGTGTGCAGGAAGGAGGCGTCGCAGCGATCCATGCACAGAGCAGCTCCTCTCTCACCTCCCCGTGTCACTTGCTCCATCTTCCTCCTCTCCTTCTCCTTCTCCCTCTTTTCTTTTCTGTTCCTTCTTCACTCATCATTTTTACATTCCCCCTCCCCCCCATCCCTCTCCCTTCCTCCCTCACTCCATCCCTCCCCCGATGCTCTCCTCCTCTCATTCTTTTATCTCCAGCTCTCCATCTCCCCCTTCTTCTGCACTGTTTTCCTCCTCTACTTCTCCCCGTGCCTCCTTTCTTCCGTCCCTCGCTCCATCCCTCCTCTCTCTGTTTTCTCTCCTCCCAGCCTCCCACCACTCCCTCTGACTTGCTCCTAATCCCACAGCTCAGTCTTTTTTTTTAATGTGTATTCTGCCTGCCACTGATTCAGCACAGATGAGCAGAGACCTAAAGTTAGCGAGCTTGCAGCCTTGTCCCTGTTTGCTTCTGGTTCTTTGGGTGCTGCATTGTTTGTGTTGCGGGGGAGGAGAGGGATGCTAATTAACGTGGAAATTGTTTGCTCTTCTCCGCTCCGACTTTCTCTCTGTCTTAATCTCGCTATTTCTCGCTCTAGGTACTTTCTCTCTCCCTGTGCCACGTTCCCTTTGGGGACGGATGAAGGTGGTGCCGTCCCGTTATCTGCAGCGCCAGTAAAGATCCCCCCAACAGCATTCTGCAGCCACCAAACAGAAGCATTAAACATCAGCGTTAACGAGATGCAGCCACGTATTCGCATGCGGCTGTCCGGCAGCTTCTCACCTTACACTCGTTATGTTGTTGAATTACGCCTCTCAAAAGTGGATTAACATTTTTTAAAACCAAGCTTTCACAGTTGCAACATTTCTGAAAATCTTTTTCATGAATCTTCTACAAATTGAATGTTGTCTCTAGTTGTGCAAGTGTAATATTCTCTTCCAGGCCTGGAAAAAGCCCTGGAGAATGTAAAAATTTCCAAAACATTTTTGGAAATGCAATGAAAATGTATTGAGCTTTTTTTTTCCCAACTCAAGCTGTCATGTTTTTAATTTAAAACTTGGCTGCTGCTAAAGCAAGCGCCCTTTGAAGTAATAGTGACCTGAATGACAAATTTCTTGGCTACATAAGTCCAAACTGCTGGATGGCGGAAGCTAAAAGAGCGATCATGAAATGCAACTTTTTGAACACTGCGCGCTGGGACATATTTGTCATGGAAATATTACTGCAGTTGTGGTTATTTTTGAAGTCTGACTTAATACATCTTGTACCCCACATTTCTCTCTCGACCAACCAGTTACGAGCTCCTTCAAAAGGAAAAAAAGAAGTTTGTTTATGTGAATCTGTATCAGAATAGTTGATCTTGTTTATGAAGCCAGTGTTCAGCAGCGGTGCATGTGAAATTTAACCTACAGAGGCTGCATGTTGAAGAATTAATGGCACTCGAATATATAATTAACACAATTGCATAAGAACTCTTTAATGTCCTATTCAGCCAAGTGTTTCTATTTCAGTGCAGCAGCGACTTCTGCAGAGTAAACCAGTTTACAGCAGTGTGGGCAAAACAGGAGGGACATAATGTTTTGATGCAACTATAATCCTGGAAGGAGAACAAGGTCAAGGCGCGACGATAAAGCTGTCAGACAACATGCAACCTCTCTAACCTGCAGTGGGGTCCCAGTTCTTTGCTGGGGGACCTGTGTTTATTTTTTATTTTTGATGGATACATCAAAGTAAGGGAAGGAAAACAGTTTCTGAGCTACTGTTCTAGAACACTGACCACACGTTGGCCCACTGTGGTGTTTACTTCTTAAAAAACTTGCATCTAATAATCAGCGTGGCACCGATGCCTGATGTCCCAGAAAATTCTGCTTCCCCTGAGACTGTACCTCCCTGGCACGTCGGTGCTGCTCAGCAGCTGATATTAAAATAAATCAAGCGTTCTAGTGGGCAATTCCATCCAACGTGAGTGCTTACATATCATTTTTAGTATATAGCTGGTCCCAGTAGGACTTGAAGCCCTGATGCTGGCGGTGTTTTGCGCCCGAATGTGTCACTAGTCAAAGATACTTGAGTTTGTTTCTTGGGACACTTAAAGAGAAGCTTCTGATTCTATTGAAGTCTATTTTAAGACTCATGTGCCATATGTACGTTGAATGACTTCTGGGATGATGCAGTCATCCCTGTCTACATACTGAAGTGATATATTCAAAGAGTGATTCCGCTGTAGGAAAATCCACAGTCCTCATTCTCTGCAAAAATGCTTTTTCAAAGTTCACCTGAAGCTAATGTGAGGCTTCAGTACATTTGCTGACTTATAATATAGTTGTGATATTATAAAAACAGACTTTATCAGGTCTAAGCACTGCAGTGAGCTTACCTTTGTGGTGCAAATTAGCAGTGAGTGAGCATATTAACCTGACAACAGCTGAGAGTTTCATTTCCCTTGTTTCAACAAATCACAATATTACTGTTTCTTGGCTGCAGCAGAGTGAATTTGCCAACAGCAGTCAGAAGCAGTGAAATCAGCAGGCCCTGACTTAATGTAGTAAACTGTGATTAAAAGCATGATTCTTGAGATTTGAAAGGTAATGATCAGTGCATGAAGTACTACAAAATTCACATTATTTTGGCCGGTCATGTTCATATTTGCAGGCTCTGAGATTACAAATGCATGATTACTGGTCTGTGGTGGACCTGAGGAAACAGTTCAATAACGGCTTTCACGCCTCATTACATTCATGTCTTATTTGTGGAGAATCTTTCCAATCAATGTTAGAGTTCCCCTCATTTAAAACATTGACACAAGTGCCCACTGAAGCATACATGAGCACCATTAAAGTATCAAACAGGGTGATATCCTCCATTATTCTTATCGTCAACAAATCCCATGAAAAGACCAAAATCATCAATGGATTGATCCAAAGCCTCGGACGTCGTCTTCCTCCGTGCTCCATTGTTTCTCCACTCAAACGATTAAAAAGACATCAATGAGCCGCACAGTGACAAGTTCATTAATAACAATGAGCACAGACACAGTACTCACATCCCACATACACCTTCCTGCTGCTGGAAAAACTCTCTGAAGCACTGAGTGTGTATTCATACGCAACCGAAAATAGTCCCCTACAAATGCACAAATGATTGTGTTTTAGTGACGTTTGCTAAAAGCTGCAGTGTCCGGGTGTTTCAGGGAATCACTTTGTAATTAGTGACTCATTTTTAAAGCTTTACATCTTCATCAGGAAATACAGAGAATCCAGAGATTCCATTACAAGGACGCCAACAGTGATGACCCGCACAGAGCTCATGTGAATCAGCACCAAGAAGCCTCAGCACCTCTTTGAAAAATGTCATCCTCTTTGAGATTAATTATTAAAATTTAAAACACATTTAAAGATGATAATTCACCTCACTTTGCAGCGTGTTATCACGGCTGTGCGTTTAAAATGATTAGTGATTTATGCTGCGTTGCCTGCTGTTTGAACACTGGGGAGACATAATTTGGAGCGGAGGCATTGAAAGGAGGGCTACCAGCAGGCTGCCCGCCCTGGGCCAAGTCTTGGCGGGGGTGTGGGCGGCTGGGTTTTGATGATATGAATGAATCACCCCGCTGCCATCAAGGAGATTTAAAGTCTCTTCTGAGAAACAGACGAGTTCGACTCAAATGTACATCATTTCTGCGCGCGTTTGTTTTCCTGCTTGTGTTCGGTTGCAATTGTGAGAATCTGATCCTCAAAATCTACCAACGATGGCTCCTAATCGCTATCCATACCATCACGACCCCAACCGCCATCAGCATGCAGCAGCGGAGAGCGGTCAGCAGTGTTATTCCACTCGCTGACCCTGTTCTGAACCATTTATCTCGTTAAAGCAGAGAGGTGATTAGTGTCGTCACTCCCAGGTCTCTTGAGTCTGCATGCCGGCCATGTATGTCGCTCTCCTCCTCCCTCCACCTCCCGCCATCAGCCCACCCCAGCAGGGCTTTTAACCCCTGAGGCCGCTGCAGTCGAAGCTCTTTGGATACAGGTGCTTAAATTATATTTTTAAAACAGTACTGTTGCCCAAAGTGTGCCTGGATTGATGACTTTTCAGAAGATGAAACATAAAAATGATATAAAGAACGTCTTTTCTTGAAAGCAGATAAATATACGGTAGAAACTCATAGATGACTAAACCATGAATATAAAGCAATTAAACATGATTTACATAATCAATGAAAAATTTAACCCAACTCAGTGTCTTAAAGGGTTTGTTGAGTTTAGCTTTGAGATTTCTGCTTCCATCCTACAAAGTATAATGGAGGTAAATGGACTTTTGGTAACACTTTATGTTAAGATACACATATTCACCATTAACTAGCTGCTTATTATCATGCATGCTGTTAGCCTGTTGGCTCTTTATGAGATAAGAGATAAGATGTAACTTTATTGATACCACGCCGGGGCAATTACGTGGTTACAGACAAGCAAAAAATAAAAATGGAGATGTAGAAAAAGAACAAATAGAGAATGAAAGGGAATACAAAATAGAATCAACTATATATATGTGCATTATGTACAAAAAGTGCAAAAAGAAAGTTGACTCAGTTTCTCAATTGATTGCACATTGCACACAGCGTTTTGTACCATTGTACAGTAGAAATAATATATAAGCACAGTAAAAAAAAAGTCATTATAAAGCACTTATTAAAGCCTTATTTTGCATGACCATATTCTACAACTAGGACACAAAGAGTGTTCCCTCAATAACCTCCTGATTACTGCTTATTGATAGTAAGTAAGGAAGTTGTTGTACATGAATCACAATCTTAATAACCTAACCCTGAATAACTCCCAGAATTTAATATTTGCCCAACACATTTCAGTTACTCTGCGTAATCCAGAGGCCACTTTCTCTGTTATTTGGGTGAACCAACCATTTAAATTGACTATAAGTCACAGCACAGAAACAGAAGAGAACTGGTCTGAAATCAAGAGAGGGACGGAACTTGAGTTAAATTATTTATTAATGATTGGATGATTGGAGTTCTGCACTTGTCTTGATTTTGCTTATGAGGATTCAGCAGCAGCCATTTGCACATAAGTCACAGCGCACAGTAATGTTGATTTATTATTATATTCATGAAGACACAAAGAAATAAAAGCTTGACTATACAAACACACACACACACACACACACACACACACACACACACACACTGGGGCTGTGTGTGTTGGTCGTAGTGGCCACTCATGCATATTTTGGCAGCTGGAAACAGTCTGCAGCAGAACATAAATAATTCTGTTGTTGTGATCCTCATCTCACTGTTCAGCCTCTTAAACACATCTGCAGGTTTAGACACTGGCACAGAAAATGCACGGCCTCAGTCTTTTATACACACTTAAACAAACACACACACACACACACACACACACACACACACACACACACACACACACGGACACACATGCATGCACTCAAAAACACTCTTTATTCAAACATAGGAGGCAGCTGCCCACTCAGTGGTGCTGTGTGCCCTCTGAGCTGTGTGATTGTCCTTCACACATGCACACACACACACGCACACACGCACACACATACACACGCACACACACAGACATGCACACACACACACACACACACACACACACACACACACACTCTCCTTTGCCTGTCATTTCCATGTGCTGGTTAAACCA
>JAPZEA010000007.1:4196591-4214341 GCA_029783685.1 Heniochus monoceros
TCACTTCCAGTGGAGAAAACAACATAAAGTACCCTCTATGGTTCACTTCCAGTGGAGAAAACAACATAAAGTGCCCTCTATGGTTCACTTCCAGTGGAGAAAACAACATAAAGTACCCTCTATGGTTCACTTCCAGTGGAGAAAACAACATAAAGTGCCCTTGTGGTTCCCTTCCAGCTGAGAAAATAAGATAAAGTGCCCTTCTAGTGGAGAAAACAACACAAAGAGTCCCCTATGGTTCCCTTCCAGTGGAGATTAAGTGCCCTTTAGTGGAGAAAACAACATGAAGTGCCCCCTATGGTTCCCTTCCAGTGGAGAAAACAACAAAGTGCACTCTAGGGTTCCTTTCCAATGGAGAAATCATGATGCCATATAGGCTTCCTTACATGCTATAAAATGAATTAGCCTCTATGAGCCTGTAAACGGTAAAAAAGTTACTAGTTTCCTGTGTGTTTTTATTGGAGGTGCAGTAGTTATACTTTAAATTTGAGCCACGTAACAATTTTGATCTGTTTCACCATAAAATCAAACAAAAAAAAAAAACTTTCTGTGTGCTGGTGCCGCCATGCATGGAGCTGGTGCCCTTTTTGTTGGGAGGGTAGTTGCTGTTTGGGTTGGAACAAGAAAGCTCACTGATTGGTTCTCACCCTCCGTTAACAGAAACAAAAGGAGGGCTCACACTGTGCACAGTTTCTCTATTATTGATTGAAAAAGAAAAGCATGCATCAGTGGCACTTGAGAATAAAGTTAATACGATGTCCACTGAATATGGCCGACATCATTGGTCATGGGCGGTAAATATCGAGTCCAGCCTACAGGACGAGTGAAGCAATGACTGAACACATAAACACTGATGGCTACAGCGGTACAACAGCTGAGTCATAACAACCAATCACCAAACAATGGTGATGTAAAATAGATTTTGATTTGCCGCCCAGCAACAGCAGAACAATTATGTTCAACAAAAGCCCCAAAATTAAAGTTCCGTCATCTGTCTCTGCCGCTACCAGCAACGTTTTGTGAAATCACGAACCATCTTTCTGCTGTCAGTTCAAAGCACTTTGTAGAGCTGATTCAATTCCAACGTGTTCCATCCTGTTATAGTTTAAAACTTTTAGAGCATGTTTGATGGATGGTGACGTGAAGACGGTAGCAAAGCTTAAAGGCAATGCAAATGCTACAGTACAGCAGGTGGGATCCGGCATGTATCGTTAATCACTCGTGTTTATACTGTATGTGACAAAAAATATGTCATTGCTAAAAAGAAAGCGGCTGACAAGTTTCCACGTTGTTCCTTCAAGAAAGTGTCTCATTTTATGTTACTTTATATTTCTACTCGGCTTCAATTTAGAGGAAAATACATTGCACATTTTCCTCCGCTGCTCTTATGTGACAGCTGCAGTTTCATAGATACAAACTAAACATGATGAGTATAAACTATGACACACTGTTAAGATGAAACTATCACACTGAATATAATACACTTAAAGTTAGCTACACTGCAAGCAGCTACAAGGTCAAACTTCTGCTTACATTTATTACAAAATTCTGCTCACAGTGACGATAGCTTTAATCCATCAGTAACTATCATTTAAAAAATGGAACATTTAATAATAATTTAAGAATGAAAAGGGCCAGTCTGCTGCCTCATGACTTTTACTTCAAGCTGCACTGATCATGATTTTTATTTAAACACTTGGTGAAATTATTATGTCACGTTCACGTAGTGAGTCATCACATAAATCTGCACTTTAAATACATTCAATTAAGTTACATTTTGGCCCCTTGGGGTCAATAGAGCAGAGCTGTGAACACAACATTAGCATGTTATCGCATTACTTCACACGACAAACTTAGTAAACCTGTTTACACAACCAGCAGATGCAAAGCAATGTTAGCACTTTAGCTGCTAAATGCTGCTGTTCACCAGCTAACTGCTAACATTGTGTTTTGTTTTTTTTTACCTTTGTTTATTCAGGAGAGTTTCACTGTGAGCAATGCTCTGTTTTCAGGAACACCCTGACCACATTCACACAGTTACACATTCATTCACACCTGGAAGCTGCTCAGTACAGCGGCTCTGATCTGCTGCCACTGAGCAGCTCCACCGGAGCGGGTGGGGTTAAGGGCCTTGCTCAAGGGCACGTCAGTGCTTGTAATAAAGGAAGGTCAAGTGCTGCCTTTTCGCTTTCCCCACCCAAATTTAACCTGCCGGTAGGAGGAATTGCTAAGATGACCAGTAGGTGGAATTGAACCAGGTAGTGAACAGTGGGTTTTTATCACCTGCTGCACCCAAAAACACTACGAGAGCAGTGAGAGTGAACTGAGGCGATGAAGTTGTGAACCGGACAGCTAAAAAATCAGCTGAAAGAAGCTTCTAGCAGCAGCACAAGCAGGCTCTGATAAACCTCCGACACTCTACCTGCCCAGCACCAAACAGCAGACACACAAAGTTAGAGACTAATCTTCACGGTTTATACTGTGCACATGTTCTAGGATGGTCGCACATGTATCTACACAAACTGCTGTGGTTATTCATTGTCGTGCAGGTGTTGGAACAGTTGCATCATTCACCGTGGTGACTGGAGGAATGGGACTCTTCAGAGATCTTTCCTCCTCTTTCACAGGTGTTAAAGGAACAGATGTTCCAGAAGTTTGGATGTAATTCAATTAAATAAACAGATGCTTTGGATATTTTGGGTTTGAATCCTCACCTGACTGAAACAGATAATGGTTCACGCCTTTGCTGTCAGAGCTGAAAACAAGTGCATAACAAAGCCTCGATTCCCTGGAGGGCCAAATACTGATTTCCACCTTTTTTTCTGTTACTTTTTTCAGTATTAGTGTAACAACAATTTACAAAGAAGGAAAGTGGCATTGGACTTTAACTTGCTTCTCAAAAAGTGGATTCAAAACATTGGTTAGCCTTTCAGTGTTCCATCTCTCAGCTGTCTGTAATGGTGATATAACGATCATTGTGAATATTTAAATGGTCCACTTACAGTGAGTAGACTGTGACTGGGAGGAATATTACAGTATGTGCATTCTGGACTATGTATAATTTACAGTCTGGTGGCGTATTTATATGGTTTCACAAACCCCAAAGGACACGCATTACATCAAGTTCTTGGATTTACCACAAGCAGAATGACACATAACCACATGATGAATTAATATTCTTGACACATTCATTTTCATTGGGCTAATGGGCGACTCGGCAGCAATTACGTTTGCATGAAAGTCACTTCAATTAAAATATGCTCAAATGAAGACATGAAATGAGAGATTCATCAATTAATATCCCGAGCTTATACTGTATGATGGATGTGGGTGCTCAGAAATGAAAATCACACCATTATTCCGTCTGTTCCCAGCAAAAATCCTCCCATTCCAGAAGCGACTCGCTGGTTATTAGTGATGGGAATTCAGAGCCTTCGGTGGAGTATCAGGGCGTGTCACACAAACATTGATTTCTCACAGGATCATAAAAGATTGATTCGTCCTCCTGAGGTAGGCTACCTCTGCAAGCACAGTCCTGCAGCAATCAGCGTGGAGCCTTGACTCGACTCCCTCCACTGATGCAACGCTGAGCATCAACTACCAGACAGAGACGGAGGTGGTGGACAGTTAGCCTGCGCTCTCTGTGCCAGCTCTGCAGCTAATTAGGGAATTTGCAAGTTGCAACACAACAGCGACGAGTCGATAGTGGAGGAAACAGATTGAGCCGAATGTGTGTATACATCAGCACCTTGCAGAAAAGGCTGTGGACCAGCTAATGGAGCTGTGGGTCATTAGTGTCGGTAGGACAGGTGGGAAAGTGTGCCGCGGCCCTCAAAGTGTGCAGTTAGCGCTCGGCAGCGTGCGGCGATCTCCTGGCAGGCTGACGGATGAGAGAAGTGAGGGTGCAACTCCAGCTGCTCGCCACCGCGCCTCGCCGCCCGCCGTCACGCAGAGATGAAGTGCCAATTGATATCTTCAGTGGTAAGCTGTTGTGACAGTTCCTTTGTAAATGTTTGGACACGGCTGTTTAAGCACCGCCATCTCGCATCTCTTTGACTTTTAAGTTTCTCCCTGAGGGTGTTTTTTTATTTTTTTTATTTCACTGACTTCATAGATTCCCCAAAGCGACACTGCACCTCTTCCTGTCCCCAACCTTCCTGACATATTGCTGGATACCCCCACTTTTTTCTGATACACTACCAGTTTAACTTCCAGAAAAATTAAAATAATTGCAGAAATAAATGAGCTTCACCTCCATCTGTCCTCTCATTTTTTTCCCTGACACACTCAGCTTTCAGAGAACGAAGACGTCCAGAGCTGCTGTTCTGCATAGTGATGTGGTTATTATCGCTGCGATGAGGAGGTAAGGTAGGGTGACAGCTGTTTTTAAAACCTGAGCGCGCTCACTCCGGAGACGCCTTTTTTTCTGAGCTTTTTCCCTTCCCCTCTTTGCAAACGAAGGTATTCTTCCCTGCCACCGTTCTCTCTGTCCACCTCATTAGTTCGGAGGCAGGAAACCAAATTACGTTCAATTACAAAGTCATCAAAGGCCATCTGAAGTCCTGTCTCAGCAAGCCAGCCCCAGCACAACAGCACAGGGGGGCCCTGCCTGCAAAATAATGCTGAATTCAGTCACAACAAGATGTAAGCAGCAAAAGAGGCCAGGAGGATCTATTTAATTGACGATCGCGCTGTCCACTTGTGAAACAGAACCATTACCGAAGGAGAACAGAGTCTTTTGGCTCCAGTCAAAATGAATAATATTTCATTCTCTGTACACTGTGATTACACGAGGAACGTGGGGGAAAGAAAAACATTCAGAAGCTCTCCCAGGGCGGATTCATTTTCCCAATTATTGGCTCGAATCCAAACTCTCCTTGCCAAATCATTACGCACACTTTCTCCCCAAAATAGAACTGTGGCCTGCCTGCGCATGGTGAACAAGACTGAACTCCAATTGAGATGAGAGCTGGACATGCACTGCTGGTCCATGAATCAGCTTCCCCATTAGAAACTTGTTCATCCTTATTATCATGTACTGTATGCGCTGTTTGGCTTCAGCCATTTGCTCAGGCAGGAGGAGAGGACTGTTTATTTCTTTCTTTCTTTCTTTTTTTTTTGTTCAGACGGAGGGAAATGAGGCCAGTCAGTCTGAGGTTTGTTTTTCTGGGTCTCTAAGGAGCTTACAGTAAACAGCACACAGGAGCTGCCTTGGCAAGTCTGAGTCCTGGCTGCTGGATGCACATGAGGAGTTTCATTGAAAAACAAGACATCAATCAAGCAGCTGAAAAACATATGTGACTACGCTGTGAGCTTTAACTCACTACAGGATAATGTACATTTTATTGTTAGCCAGATTTGGCTAATTAGAGAACATGAGCTTTTTAACAAATGCCATTATCTCGCTGAGCGATGCATGTAAGGTGGCAACCATTCTTTCAAAATAGATGCAGCATGTTGTAATCGCTCTGAAAATACCTTAAACGCTGTAGTTTTTACCCCCAAATAAAATTGGAATTTGTTCTATCAGGTTTCTCAATGTGTAGTTCATTTCCGGCTTTCTTTTAGGTCTTTGCTTTGCTTCGTTTTCATGTAGTTTGTTTCTGTTTTGGGGGATTGGGGCTCCATCCATCTGTAGAGATTTTACATATTAGTGTATTTACATCTGCACGCTTTCTATTGTATCTTCAAAGGCTGCTTCATGGCAGGTTTCTTCTGAAGGGACCGTAAAGGGTTTGGCATGCTTGAAATGAACTTGGTTGCATGACAGGTCATCAGACAGCATCTACACGCTAAAGGATTTCTAGCAGTTCCAAACGGCCACACTCGAAGGCCGGGCGAAACGCCGGCTGCCACGGCCTCCTTAAGGCTCCATCACATCCGCCGTCCTGATCCCTCTCTAAGGATTCTGTAGCTTCTGCACGTCTTCATAGTCTCGACTCAATGAATTTGACAAATGGGGATGACGGCGAATGCTCTCAGTCTCCCCTCCGAAGCGTTCATGGCGGTACACAGGAAAAGTGACAGTGAAGAATGAAAAAAAAAAAAGAGCTCGAGAGAAAAGTTCACACCTTCACCTGCTGTCACACCTTTGCACACTTGGCCGATCACTGCATTAAGTGGCCGTGAGAGTCGAACAGTCCGTTCTGGAAAGTTAGAAAAACTGTCAAGAGCTGCATCAACGATTTTGACATCATCAGTGAGGTTTTCGTCAGACGACCCAACATCTCACTTTGAATCATACAGAGGCCTAAAGTGAAGAGATGAGAAGTGACTTCGACCTGTTCATCCATGTGAAATAACTGTTACAAGTTTCCAAATTAAATGGCAAAATACGTAGTTTATACCCACATTCAGGGCAGCACACAGTTTTCTAAAATCTTCACAAATCACTGCTGAAAAATCAACAGTTTTATCCTTAAATCAGCATCCAAAGTTTCCTTTTTAATGACTACTTTCATTAAGGTTAGGGGACCATCCTCTTCATGGTTACAATAATAAACACTTTATAATTAGAGAACCACCGTCCTCATGCTTAGAGACAAACAACAAAGGAATAGCAGCCTCCCGTGTTAACGTCAGATGTTTTGCTGACCAATCCAACGACCTCTGCAGACTGCTTTTCTAAGGAGGACAGTCTCCCAAAAACACTTAGAATTTAAGCATCAGGTCCTTAGTCATACTCAATTATGACCTACTCTGTGCTGCTAGCATTGACGTGTCCACCAGGATCAGAGGCTGCTGGGCTTTAACTCAAACTGAGCTTTCTGACAAACCTGGAAGTTTCTGTGAAGGATTGTTGCTCCGCTGAAGAATCTGCAGGTTTAAATCACCGACTAACTCATTAAAACTCATTACAAGACGTCAAGTAGTGATGCATTCGTAGAACACAATTAATACAAGTGATTTACTGTACGGAGAGTTTTGTCACTGGATTAGTAGATAATGCTTTGAATGAGTAATATTGAGATTTCAGTCTGTTGTTCTTGAGGAATCTTATTTTCTCCTCGTGTACGGCTTCCTTTCACTCATCTCTTTTATTGGTGGTTCTCCTCCAGATGGTTGTTTTTATGCTTTGTCTTTGATGCTGAGGAGTTGCTGCTTCTTACTGCATTATTATGCTTATTACTGGATTAACCACCAAGCTGGTGAATGTTAGCTGTTTAATCAAAGCCATGGTGCAGATGAGTCAAGCATCATTAATGCTCAGAAATGCTGCCAGTGTGCTTGATTGATTTCAAGTTCATTCATACTCTTATGGCTGTTTAACCCTAAAAAACTTAAATTTATTCAGAATCCTTTATACTCACTGAACTGAAACACAAGACCATTTAGCACGATTTTAAGCACTGAACTGCTGGAAGTGCTTTGGACCATTTTCAACCCCACAGTGTGTAGAGACTCAGCACTCCAGCTATGCAGCCCAAATCTGCTCACCCAGATGTCTGCTCAGAAAACAGTAGCCTTTATAAAAACATGAAAAAATCTTGTGGACAGAGAGGAAACGGGCTACTATAGAGGACAGGGGAGGCATTTGTTGACATTGTATCAAGTGCAACGCTGAGGTATTTGAGGCACAGAGGGGCCAGGTATTTGTCAGTCAGTGTTTCTTGTGCTTTTGCTGTCTCCAACTCAAACAACAAAAGCCCCATTGAGACAGCCTCTCCTTTTTTTTTTTTCCTCTGAACAAGCACACAAAGCTTCCTGTACTTGGCCGCAACTGTCCAATACGGAGAGAACCACATCTAGTCGTCCTTTTATGCACCTGTTTCAAGTTGTTCTGGCAGTGCGAGGGAGTAAAACCACTCTGTTAGATAGTTTCGCATATTGTCCCACACCTTTGCTACATTTAACTTAGCTTTTTTATTCAGTCACATAGTTCCAAGATGTCCTAACTTCTATCATAAGGCATCCCAACTTTATTCGAGCACAATGTTGTGATTTTGAGGCTGTCAGCCTCGGCAAACATCAAACTGTTTACACACTGAGATTAATCTCTTATTGGCCTTCCATATGCTGGACATTCACATGACCTCTGACAGAGAACATTACCCACTGACCGAGGGAAAGTGTTTACTCAATCAGCCTTTTCCAGGTTCGAAAAAAGACCAGTGCCACTGAGCTCCAGGGAGCCTGTGCTCATGCATGTCTCAGCATAAATTAGTAAAGCCCCTGTGTCAGACTCTGTCCAGACAAGAAGGTGAATCTCAGCCACAGGGAGGATTAGCTTTAATCCCTAAACATCGTACATGGTCGCTCTCTGCTGGGAGCCAATTCAGGGAGTCGTCAGCAGCCAGATGTTTTTAATGGCTTTAGATTATGGCAGTGTTTAATATATCACACACATTCCTGTTTTTTGACAGAAGAGTATGAGCTTTAACAACGATCAGTAAATTACTAACATCCCACAATTTGACATTTTTAGGTTTTGAATATAAAGATAAAGAAGATAATGGGGTGGCGCCTGATTTCTGATCCTATGCCGTGCTCCCTTTTCATTTATTGAAAGCACACCTAAGCACCTTCCACTGGCAGACAAGACAACCAAAACACATTGAAACACTGCATATAACACATGAAAGCATCAGTGAAGCAGGGTCTTATCCCCACTGTCATTCTTGATGAAAACAAACGGCTATCTTGGCCAGCACACTTCACACTTCTGAAAGTCACGGTGACGTGCATTTAGTGCCGGATGCATTCTTATGCTATAAATCTGACTCTTACCTCCTTCTCCCTCTCCTGCGTCCCTCGCTGGAACGAGTATGGCATCCCCTCAGCCTAATACTGTATGGAGAGACAATGGGTAGTGGGGGGGAGGAGTTACTATGTGAGCAGGAGCGAGAGTGGGGAGACAGAAAGAGTAAAAGCAGAATGAAAACTGGGGGGGAGAGAGAGAGAGCGTGAGAGGGAGAAAGAGGGCTCAGAGGGGAGATCACTCGCTCACAATACTCTCAAACCACGAATCTGACGAAACGTTACATGAATGACAATTCTTAAACCCCCCCCCCCCACACACACACACACACACACACACACACAACCCCCCTACCCCTTTCCTCCTCAGTTGCGATGTCAGAGAAAACAGCAACCAGAAATCCCTCTTCACGTGGGAAATGTAAGGAAAAACAAGAGACTGTGAGAGAATGGGTCCTGGTTTTAAACAAGTCCCTTTCTTTGGCTTTCTTTGAATGAGTTCTTAAGATTCCAAGTTGGCAGAGTGCCCATGGGTCCTGGATGGAAAAGGATAAAAGAGGGGCTGAGGTAGGGGGGCTGTCTATTGTGTTTGTTCCCTTCCTTTCAGCCCTGGCACTCGAGTTGATCTTTGCAGCCAGTTGCTGAATATTCCAGTCACTTATTCCTCAGTCGTAAACTGAAGCTCACATTTGTATTAATTTTCACCTGGACTGATGCTCGTGTTATCAGCCGGGGACGACTCAAAGTTTGTTTTTGCCGTCCTGCGCATACATTATTGACAGTTTGGGTGCGAGGTTTAAGGTAAAAATCCAGGCCCAAGATGATTACCAAATGAACAGTGGCTCAGTCAGTCAGCACTGATCTGAAGATCCTGCTGTCTTTAGAGTCTCTTAGTCTTTGTTTGGGCCTCTTTTCTCCTTTCTTTGTCCTCCTACGAGTCCATCACTAGTAGAGGGAGAATGCTGTTTTGCCTGGTGAATCTGGGATGAAGACAGCAGGTGCTGTTGCCCCTCTCTGAGCCACATTCACTCACAGCTTTCTCCCCCTCCATCCGTTTCCTCTACTAATACACCCTCCTCCCCCCCGTCTATGTGAGGAGGGGGGGGTTAGATAGGAAGAATGAGCTACTGTATAATGAAGCACAAGAAACACACCCCGAGACAATTCGCTGAAGGCTTTAATGAGTGATGTCACGTCGTCCTGATCGGAATGGCTGATGTGCGGACAGAGAGTGAAGGCGATCATGTAAAGGGTGTGAAGGATTAATGCAACTGCATCTCTTGTCAGTCACCACTGTGCTTCTCACCGCTGCTTGTGCTGCATCAGTGCCGCAAGAGAAGCCCTGTTTTCACTCACAGTCAACCCCCTCCTCCTCCTCCTCCTCCTCCTCCTTCCCCACAAACCCTTCCCTACCCTCTCTTGCTGTCTTCCTCCTGCTTTCCCTCACATAAACACACAGGCTCGGTTCATTACTATTCACCAGGTTTCACTAAGACACGCATCATTGCTCTGCTCCCTACAACTGTGTGGTGAGAGGCGGGGGAGAGGAGGACAGGGAGAAGGAGAGGAAGGGGAAAGCAAGAGACATCTTATGATAGAAAAGAATAAATCACCATTGTGTTTTTTTTTGTGTCCGGATGTGTGTACAAACATATATTACCAGACAGCTGCATGCATGAGTTGTTCTCTCTTCTGCCTCTGACAGAAAAATCTCCAGGGGAACAAAGCTGGTTCAGTTCTCAATACAGAAATCTGTTTCCCTTTGTGGGCTTTTTGAATTCATCACTTGCCTTTCATTAAATCCACTGAGGTCGTAGACTCAAATTATTATCTGTGCTGATACACTGACAGAGCATTTCATCCATGAAAACGGGGCACAATGCTTGATTTCTATTCCTGTGTTGGCTCAGTCCAAGCCTTCTATAGTCTAGAACTCTCTGTCACATCCATTTCAGGAAAACCGTACTTCACTATGAAACTAATCCTTTGTTATGCTACTTTTAATTACTCTCTTTAGTTAGCTGTTCTCAATAGATTAAAATGATTCCTACAATTACTGCAAAATCATATGTAAGCTCCAAAAATCATACAGATTTGATTGATCAGATGTGGTCGGCTCTGACAGTACATGGCATCAGTTGCAAAAGCTATGTGGCTGTGTTATTCTCTGTTATTCTGTGTTATTTAGCTGCTATTTCAAGTTGTGAAAATGAGCAAAAACATTAGAACACCTTCAGCAGCAGCTAACATAAGAGCATTTAGACTTTCAATAATCTTGCAACCTTTCTTTCTTCTTGGTCTTCTTTTATTGTAGCGGAGTTTGTTGTACTTGTCGGCAGCTTTCTCTCCTTTCCCAAGGTTTCAAACAGCAGATGAATCATCTCTGTGAGAATTTGCGAATACAAACGATGTGTCTCCTCCTTTTCTTTCTTGCATAACGTCGGCAGAGAGGTAAATTGGAAGCCGAATAGGACATTGAAGATGAGCCATTTGTGTTTTCACAAAAAGTAGCGGAGGGGTTATTCACTGTGAACTAGAGCTGCAACAATTAGGCAGTCTGCAAAAAAATAATTGGCAACTATTTTTATCAATTCATCGTTTGAGTCTAGTTAAAATTACAAAAATGTGCTAGTTCAGCTTCTCACACTATGAATATTTGAATAAGTTTTGGCAATACTATCCTATATATTAAGGAACACATAGTCACCACTAACAGATTGCATATTAGCGTGCATATTAGTAGCATATCGGCTCTTTATTAGTCATTATGAAACACTTATTAATGCCTTATTCTACATAGTCTACAACTACTAGGGTATTAAGTAAGAGTTTTCCCTCTATAACCTCATAATTACAGCTTATTGATATTAGTAAGGAAGCTGTTACATTAATTTCAATCTTAATAACCTAACCCTAACCCTAATGCCTATGATCCCCAGAATAAGGCATTAATAATCAATAGTTACTAATATGCATGCTAATAAGCAGCCTGTTAGTGGTGAATATGTGTACTTTAATATAAAGTGTTCCCTCATTTTCTCAGTCTTCTGTGATATTAAACTAAATATCTTTAGTTCACTGTTGCCAAGCCAGCAATATGAGCACATTAACAAAGGCTTTTTGATGAGCTTTTTCTTTTCCATCATCGTCGCTTGCAGCCTACTCTAAACGTTGAGAGCTGGACTTGAGTGGCACCTGATGAGTAAATATATTCCAGGATTTGTTGTAACATTTTAAAGGAGAGCGCACCCACACCTGAAAATCCCACTGAGAGGATTTAATGTCGGCTTTACTGCCTCAAAAGAACAAGTTACAACAGTTTTCAAACCAAAATCTGAAGATGAGTACAATTTGCTGTAAAACGCTGAGCCTTTAGAAATGATGTTCTGTAGACTAATATCAATCACAAGTGTTTTTTTATTTTTTGTGGACATTTAAGATGATGTCATGGTGGAAGACAAAGTGAAGATACGCCAAAAAATAATTAATTGGCCATTAATAAGCAATTCATTATAAGACCAATAACAACCATCACAAGCAGCTTTGAGCATTGGAGAATAATTAGCTAATAAAACAGGGATCAGCAGATACAGCATCGCTGCATTCATCTGTAGTACAGAGTGGGGATTGGCTGACAGAAGCCGTTATTTTCAGCCGGCTCCAGATGTGATCGGCTGCTGTGCTTTTAGTAATCCTGGGTGGGAATTACTGATTGAAGTCTCTGGATAAGCATCAACGCTCCACTAAACTTAAACTTCTATTCACATGATATTATAGCCTGGATGGAGGGAGAGTAAGGCTTTGCACTGAGTCCAATACAGTACAAAACTCAAATGACAATCTGAATGACCAAATGTGCACACGGCAGAAAAAGATTCATGATAGCTCTGTGGTCGTATTAAGAGATCACCTCCTGTTCATACTGGCCAGTGCAAGATCACTTTCTAATGCACTTTAAGTGTAAATGTTGGGACAAAATCCTTTGCTTAAGTAAACGTACTAATCCCACACTGTGAAAATACTCCATGACAAGTAAAAGTCCTGCATTCAAAACCATACTTAAGTAAACATATATAAGTATTATCAGCAAAATGTATTTGAACTATCAAAAGTAAAAGTACTCATTCTGCAGTAAAATGTCCCGGTCAGTTTTTCATGTTTATATATGATGTTTTTGGATGAATCTTACTGCTGCATTAATATGTATGTTGCATTTCACTGCTGTAGATGTTTAAGGTTGAGCCCCCAGCCTTGTGACAATGTATTTTACAGCTAATCCAAGAGGATTTTAAATAGTTTATTTAGTTTAAGAAGTAGACGAAAGTTGTCTCAACCCATAAAGGAACACTTCATCCTTCAGTTTATCAGAAAAGTCGGATATACATCGCTTTCACTGAACAAGAAGGGGATAAAAAAAATGTAATCTGAAAATAACATTGTCAGATATATGTAGAGTGGAGTAAAAGTACAATATTTGCCTCTTGGATGTGGTGCAGTAGAAGTTTGAAGTTGCAGATAATGGAAATGCTAAAGTAAAGTACAAATACCTCACATTTGTACTTAAGTACAGTACTTGAGTAAATACACTTACATGCCACCACTGACAAGTAGTCAGACTTGCAGACTACAGTGCAGGAGATCTGCAGCCTTTGGAGCTCATTAAAGAAATGAACTTGAACTAGCTCATTGTTTGGGATTGTGAACTGTGAACTCAGAAGTGTGCACTGAACATGAACTAGCTCACTTTAATCTGTGCGAGCTGAACTTTGTGCTAGTTCTTGTGAAGTGTGAACTTGCACAACACTGATGTTTATGAAACGTGTTCCTTGTAGGAATGAATCCCAACTCTATAGTTTCCCCTCAGCTCATTGTTTTTGGTTTTATGGCTCACAACTTTACTGTTCTGGACTGCTCTCATTAATTTCCAGCTGCAGCAGGCAGCTGCAGTCAGTGAAAGAGCCTGATGAACCCACTGTAACACCAAAGGACAGACAGATAAACTTGATGGAGACAGTGGAGCATTTAGCAAATAAATTGTCCTGCCCTCAAGTGCACAAAACATTAACAAAGGTTTAAAGAATAATTCCAGTTTAATTTCTAAAATGAACGGTAATGGGGGAATTATTATTCAAACTGTCAAATTTTTACTTAAACTTTTCATTGTAAAGCATTCATCATACTTTAAAGTTCAGGTTTACCTCCAAATAAATGTGTTTTAACTGTTGGTTTGTCAACAAGTTTCTCACCACTCATCACCATTTGTTAGAGTATTTGAGCAAAGTCACTGTGTTCCGAGATCTCAGCCATTCCTTTTGTGAGCACAATTGTTTGAATGATTATAACTACGCAAAACTACGAAAATGAGACACGGGTTGGAATAAAAAAGAATTATCATTTAACACCCGAGCAAGGTAACTACATAGGGCATTTACGTCAGCTCCTGTATTTTGGTGGATGCCTCTCTCTCTCTCTCTCTCTCTCTCTCTCTCTCTCTCTCTCTCTCCCTCAATCTGTTTCAGCACTTTGTTGTGTGTCTCAAATAACTCCCTGCGGGTGTATATTATCACCTAACAGACTGAAACCAGGAAGAAATGTATCAATCAATATCATTGTGTGGTTTCAGTAATCCCTGCCAAAGTGTAATAGGCTGCTGAGATCCACTTTTTCTATAAGCTGACTCAGTCAGATGAGCACACCCACCAGGCCCTTTTTGGCTGCTCCTCCCTTGCTGCTCTGCCCTTGATCAGCCCAGGGTGGTGGATGCACATGGGGACCACCCCTGCATTAAAAGACTATTGCTCCCTTGATCAGCGAGAATGAACTCTTACATGGCTTTAAACATAGACAAACAGAGAAAACTGCACATGTACGTGATTAGCTGTACACAAAACAGGAGGGAACATCACATTGCAGAATAACATGAATCTAATTTAATGACACACAAGAATACACACAAATTGGAGTATCTATCCATCACCACATGTGTGTACACATTTAGTGATGCATGCGTGCAAATGCATTGCCAAATAGTTACACATGCACATATTTCATGGACCTTGAAATCTGTGCATGCAGGATAGATCATCGAAACATAAAATATGAATCCTCATTCATCTCAAGCACACCAGCATGCAAATAAACACACGGAAAGCCAACAATTAGAAAGCCAACAATTAGAGAAAGAATGTCAAACACACACACACACACAGGGGTTCCCCTCATTAAAACTGGTTCCACAGTATGGTGTGTGTTGGTTTCTCAGGCCACTGGTGGTGAGGAGGCAAAAGCCGACATCCTGATGTGATGCTGCTGTCGTCAGCGAGCTGCAATGTGCCGGCCAGATGAGACTGGCCATTCGCTCAGTATCACTACTCCCAGTACAACTCCCACAAGACCTCTGTCCTTCTCCCTGCCCAGTATCACGCCAAAGCGTGTAATAGACCCGTCATGCCACCGGAATAGCGTGTCAGTGTCACGTTTTTCTTTGCCTACGCATGAAAAGTACACGCGTGTATGAATGTGCCTTACCAGCAGGGGGCAGTAATGGTGGGAGCAAAGGACAAACATAACAAAGAGCGACAAAGTCTGCATATGGCGAAGGTGGGGATGGATGGAGGGGTCAAACGCAGGACTTTAGTATGTTTTATAAATAAGTACGTTAGTCATGTAAGTTCAGTTATGTGTGTATGTACTTAAGTACATGACCTAGGTTAAGTCATTTTTATACTTAACTTACGTCACATACTTCACGTATACTTATGTGACTTGGATAACTAGTGTACCTAACTAAGGTAGTTAATTCAACCCAAACCATGAGCTTTTCCAAACCTAACCAAGTAGTTTTGGTGCCCAAACCAAACCAAACTGCAGCCGTCACCTGAAATGTCTAACCAGACATTACATATTTCCTGCTAACTTGACCATGGAGGCAAAACGGGACTGGCGGGTCCATCACTGGCTTTGGTGTGATATCAGGTTGCTTCTGCACCTCGCTACCTTTCTTGGCTGTTGCCATGAGGTGCAAGAGGGTGATGGAGGGTGTTTGACGGATGGTGCAGAGAGGGAGGGGGTGGATGGAAGGGCAAGAGAGAGAGAGAGGGAATGAAGGAGCATGAGAAGGACCAGAAAAAAGATGGAGAATGAGAAAGATGAGAAGAAGAGAGAAAAGGGGAAGAGAAACGAAAGACAGGGGATGGTGGGTGTTCTCCTTTTATTGTTGTTTCCTCAGAAAATAGCTTTAGAATCTGTGCTTGGCTGATAGCACTGCTACTGGCACACAAACACACATTTTACATGCATGCACACACACACACACACACACACACACACACACTCATTTTACTTGCTCTACATGGCAATCACCATGGTAACAAAATGTACAGAACAAAATCGGGGTGGGATATTTTTAAGTTTCAAAGGCATGGAGACAACAATAGGGATGACAAAGGGAGGAAGAGAGAAGAAATGGGGGGAGAGAGAGAGAGAGACAGAGAGAGAGAGAGAGAGAGAGAGTTAGGCCAGTGTAAGTCCAGCAGATGGACATTTGTGTGTGTGTGTGTGTGTGTGTGTGTGTGTGTGCGTGTGTGTGTCCAAGGTCACAGCCCAGAATGAGAAAGAGGAGAATGAGGGATGGAGGATAAAAGTAGGAGGGCAAGGTCTAAAACACATTAAAGGGTCCTTTTATCCAAATTTTAGTTTTTACAGATACACTGGTGTCTCCTCACACAGATAGTTTTAGTTGTATTTGTCCAGGTTTGTCCTTCTTTGGGATTTCTACCTCCACCTCATTGTAATAGAGGTAAAAACAGTGAAAACTGACATTTAAAAAAAAAATCACCTGTGACTCACCTCATCAGAAACTGCATCGCTGTTATTCTCCATAATCCACATGTCCACTTTTTAAATGAACATTTTCAAAGCTGTAAGAACTACAAATGAAATGCCATTCAACTTTTTATGGGATGCACAAATGATATTTTGGTAAACTGACAATTTAAAGGACCTGATAACCTATTTTCTATCCTATGTGAAAACACAACGTTGTGCTGAAGTTAGCCTAGTTTTGCATGTTTCATACGACAGATTTCTCTGTTTGTGTTTTTGTCTTTGCTTTTCTCAGTTGGTTGAAGTGGGCGTGGCTCATTTGGAAAGAGGTCATGTCTTTGTGAACGTTTGTGGACCAGTTCAGCAACATTTGAAACAAAATCTGACGGCAGTTGGTGTTTTGTATCTTTACGTTGCCCACACTCTCCATCAAGTCTGATCAAACCACACCACACAGTTCTGATTAAATTTTAAGTGTTAAACTCTGAATAAATAATGACTGAGATTATTTAAACTTTCATTTTTGCTTTTTTAGGCATGAATATTTAATTCTATAGAGAAATACAGTTTACAGGGGCTTTAAGACCACAATGTAAAAGTGAAATTAGCTCAGTGGCTTCTCTATCTCTCGTCCGTCTCCATCATGTCAAGTTTTATTCCACCTTATCTGACGATGTCCAAGTGTTGCATTCACATGTGTGCGTGGTTGGGTACATGCACACACACCTGTACATGTGTTTGCTGTGGTCTAAATGCGAGCACATGTTTGTGGGTATGTTTGTATGTGCATGTTCTCCCCCAAAACAGCTCTCGCCTCCTGTCTGGATGTAGATTTAGCAAGGACAGCTGAGTTCTTTTCAGAAGTCGAAGTGGGTCGGAGGTCAGACACTGGTGTAGGTGGCCTCTTGTAGTCAGACCACCATCTAGTAGTTGCCAAATAAATCAGAGTCTTGCTGAGTGGTTTGGCGAGCATGACATACCTCCCTCCCTCACACTCTCTCTGCTGTCCATCCCTCTCTCTGTCTGTCTGTCTGTTTCACCCTCTTCATGCTCGCACACACACATCCAAGCCAACAGCAACCCATAAAGCCACATCTGGCCCACTTCTCCCCACCGGACATGAACAACACTGCCACCTTGAAAATCCTTCCATTTATCTGTGGTGTTTTGGTAGTGAAGTAAAATTTGTGCGATGTTCCAGACCTAGATATTTTTTACTTTTCTAAATG
>JAPZEA010000007.1:4227773-4240411 GCA_029783685.1 Heniochus monoceros
AAAGAATGATTCTGCTTATTAAAAAAAGACGTAACCTGGAGGTTAAACATGTCGTGCTGTCTGATTGTCTGCCTGCTCGTCTTTCTTTCTCTGTCAGACTTCATTTTCTACACGCCGCTGATCTCAGTAATTACTTCGGTGAGTACAACATTGTCCACATGACGGTTAAATCAGATCTAAGTTGTAATAAGCAGAATCATTCTTTAACTGGCTCATGTGCACATGCAGTCACACAGTCCTGTGGGTAAATATAACGAACATTTCAGATGCTTTTAGTTCAACTTCAGCAGACTCTGTTGGAAAGCTGTGCTGAACAGAGTAGATCTCTGTAATGATAGTGGCAGAATTGTATAACTCACTGCATTTACATGCACATTAATTTTCCAATATTACTCAGAGTATGACAATATTCAGAATTTGATACGGGTCGTGTAAACAGCGTTTTCTGTTCGGATATTCAGAATAAGGCCTGTAGCAGTCTCTGACAGGGGATATGCTGATATTATTTGGGTTTTAGGAGGGTTTTTTTGGACGATTTTTCAGAATATGCATTGAGGTTTTGACTGCCTCTTGCCTCTTTATGTTGCCTCACCAACAGTTTGCGAGGCTGCAGTAAAGATGCATAAAAGAAAAGCCCACATTCCTGGTCGGAAGGAGAATCACATCTTCTTTTAAACATTATGAAAGACTTGAATATCAACAGGTTTTCAGATATGCACAAATATCGCAACGCCGGCCTTTTCAAGAAGGTGGTTAAATGTATGAAAGAGGAAGGAACAGGACACCAGGACATGTGCACAGCTGCATGTAAACAGGAATATTAGTGGAATATTCATTTTCATTAGCCGTGTAAACAGCTTAGTAGACAGACTGTTTGTCTTTTTTTGGAATAAAAAACAGAATATTTTGCATGCTCGTCACTGTTGCACAACCTGGAGATAACCTGAATTTACCTATGAGGCCGTTATGCAAAGCGTCTCCTGAACTGGCCTCATAACACTGTTAAATCATTGGTCTTTTCGTATCCCTGTGGTCCTGCGCCGTGCATTACGTCAGGTTTGAAATCATAAAATTTGTATTTGACACTGATCCCTCGTTGCCATTAGCAGCCTCTGCCGTTGCCGTGCTTTTTGTCTGCGGGGCTGCAGACGGTCGGGAGGTTAATCAGCAGCAGGGGACACATCTCGGCCCGGTGCCCCATGCAGACGATCCCGAGCAGCAGCCAGTCCCGGGGCAGGCCTCCTCCACTTCCTCCACCACTGACTTTACACATTCCTCCCATCTATTTGCTCCTGTTGGGTTTGATTAGTTTCTTGTAAATAAATTAACTTTTGTCTCCTGTTTTTGTTCCAGTCTGCGAGCGAGGCTGTAACACTGCCGACACACAAAACCACCCAGTGCTGCTTTAATATCATGAGGACACCGATGATCCCGTGATGATAAACATCACTGCTCATCTGGTTCTGAAAATATAAACAGAGTGAGACTCACTCAGTCTCTCCTGAGCAGCTCAGCATTATACATCAAGACGACACCATATATCACACAGATCTAAATCTATCTCTCAGGGAAAAAGAAACAAATGCAATTGATCACCAAGCAGCAGCTATAGAGGATCAGTGTTTCCAGTATTTGTGTATTTGCCGTTTTTGCACAGGTGTCCTCATACAATATGTTCATGGTGAACGTGTCATTTTTTAAACAAACCAATTGCTCCTAATGAAGCTTTTGGCCACTTCTGTTCATCCTCTCAAACGCCACCTGAGCTGCTTTCTCTATATAACCAAACTGTATTTAAATGTTTAAATTAAGCAGTATCCTCCCAGTGAGTTGTCATTATCCACTTTTTTGTGTGCGTGTAGGACATTTATCATTATAATGTACGGCATGCATGAATGCCTTCCATACTAATCACTTCATTTAAGTCGTTATTTATGTTTCGCAGACTCTCCATCTCAGCTTCACTAATCCAGAGTATAATTGCCGTCGGAGAAAACAAAACACTTGACTTCGTGTCCTCTCCAGTGAAAAAAATGGAACTCCTCATTTGTGTGCAGCCCGTCTCTTTTCCAAACCTCCGATGAGAAAAAAATAGAGTTGTTTGAGTAAACAAACCAGCTCTGTCTGTCTTCCATTTTCTTTTTTCTCACTTCCTGTGTCTCTTTCTCCCTCTCTGCTCTTACCATGACTTATTTCTTTCTTTCTGTCCCCCCCCAGTTCTGCTGCTTCCAGCTGAATTAAAGTAAATAGGTAATTAATCTGTGCCTCGGGGGCTAACAGCAGCACATACAAGCCCTGCGGCTTGCCCACAGGCTCAGAGGCAAGACAGAAGTAAAGTGTGGGTTGTTACTCATCAAACACTTTTCAAACCAAGCTGCACATCCACCCGTCTACTCCGTCAAAATGACGCAGAACAACATCTCGATTTGCTCTCTCTTTGACACATGGTTGGGACCCGCTCAGATGTTTGGTGAAAAATAGATGCTTTTGATTATCTAAATAACTTTTTTTTTCTCCTTCTGCTCAGCTCCGGTAAGCGAATGCATAAGCAGACAGACACTTGTAGCGGCGGCGGCGGCTCGCTCAGTCACCTGCAGCGATGGAGGCCAGGCGAACGTAGTCGGAGCCCCTCTCCTCCGGTTCATACGGGTAGCTCTCCACCAGGCTGAGTCCTGCCAACGCAGAGGACACAGGTCAGTCAACCCAAAACACTGACTCAAACACTCACTATACATCATAAACACAAAATCTCAATCAGCTGACCAGAGACCAGCCAGTACTATGGAAATGACTATTACATGTAGTCCCTATAATATAAAGTATAAAACGTATAAATAAAAGGCTGGAATACTCCTTGTACTACTTATATTATACTTAACTGATGCTAATTCCCCCCAAAATCAATCATATCAATCAGTGTCAGCGACTTTAGGACCACTTTGGGGGATTCTCTCCTTAACTTTACTGAAAAGGAGTTAAACTCTGATGGAAATTAACTACAAACACAGAAACAAAAGCAGGTCATACGAGGTGGAGAACCAATTAGCTGCCTTTTAAGTTCTGAAGCGGTTCTGGCGGTCGCTGCTTTAATATGTGGGTTCTCAAAGAAGCAGCGTGAGGTCACTGAAGAGGCCACATCGTCTGTGTCCAAGCTGCAGCACGCATGAGTTCATACGTGCAGCAACAACAAAATGAGCGCTGTGCAAAGCATGATTTAAAGATTTGTTGGTCGAGCATCTCAGTTTTTGGATGTTTGGGGAACTCAAGCAAACACAAAAACAAATTTAAAAAGTTTTGAGACCATTTGAATGACTTAATGTGCAGCAGGTCATGTCTACACTGCTGGAACAATAGAAACGTTTGATTCTGTAGCCAAACAACTTTTAACCGTCTCGAGCTGCAAATCACCAAATCAGTGTTTACTGTGGAGGAACAGCTGCCACAGCTCACCAGAAGAACATGACAGACAGTTTAGTATTAGGTGGCTGAATAATTCCACTAAACAGTCCAGAACTTAATATAACCCTTCTTAACGTGTGTTTGCTTCAGTTGTTTCACACATTTTTAATGAAGCGTTTCTATTATGCAGTCTAGCCTGCGTACGTATACAGTTCCTCATCCAGCCTGGAAATAATGATGGCTGATGGACGAAACTCAGGCAGCTGAGCTTCACTGTTTGTTTTATTAGCTCATTATCTCTAAGTCATATCTGCACACATTCGCATTTGACTTGCAGGATTTTCGCCTTGTTCTACCGCTGCACTCATTTTCAGGTGTTTTGAAAATAAATGTATATGCAAAGTGCCTCAATTTGAATGTAAATGTAGCACATATAATGGGATTCAGCATAGGAAATGACAACGGTGGTGCGAAGTGTTTGAAATAAGCACAAAAGTGATCAAATACAATGTGTGTGGGTGGAACAAAGGGAATCAGAGCCTCAGTTTTAACTATTTTTGACACAATAATCACTCTTTTCATTCGAGCCTGGAATTTACCGTTGAGCTGTCTGGAGGCGGAAGTCTAATTCATGTGTAATGGGCGGCAAACACTCGATAATCCCAACAAAATACTGCACATGCTCCTGCCCACCTCCTGGGAAGCGAACCATCAGATTGTGTGTGTGTCTGTGCCGTCTTACCGTGCAGCACAGACTGATGAAGACTCCAGTAGATGCTCAGGCAGTTCTTCTCCTTCTTCATGCCTCGTTTACATTGGCAGCCGTGCAGAGGAGTGGACAGCAGTGCTGTCATGGCGTTCTCGCACTGGTTCCGCGCCCCGGGCCCCAGCTTCACGCTGCCGTCCCCCGCCACACACTGCCTGAGGGTGCGCAGTCGCGGGCTGCAGGTGTCGTCGCTGGAGCAGGTGTCTCCGGCGCGCAGGCAGTCCCTCCCGCCCGCTGAGAGAGCCATGCGTGGGACTCCTGCAGGACAAGACGGACAGAGGACAGGTTAGTGTCATGCTGTGGTTCCCCCATGAGGAGCTCTGAGCAGGAGACTGGTCTCTGGTTTGGATTTCTGTACACAGTGAAGCTTTTAGAGGCAGTTTTGGACATATAAATAACATCACCTGTTGAGTATTAATCCAATACACTAAACCCCAAATAAAGCAAACTCTCTTTTTCTTTTTTCATTCATCTAACCATGATTAGGCATATTTGTTATAGACTAATGAAAGCTTGTAGAAACAGCTAATCTATCTTGCTAAGAATGTGTTGATTGTACTTTTTACTTCAGAGGGATTTTCAAAATTATACCACCCAGCCTGGGGGGCACTAAATCATTCAGAAGACCTGTACTTTCTCTGAAGAAGTGTGATGGGAAGTGACAGATATTTGGTTAAAAAATCAAATAAATGTAAATAACATTTACAAGGAATTGAGTGAAATTAGTCCCTCGAGACAGGACTAATGGCTTATAATTGTTAAAGAAATCTAAAGAGATAAACTGGGAAAAACGTGGACATTATACTCAGAACTACAAATTATACAAGCATGAGAACAGCAGCTGCAAATAAATCCATCAGCAGGGCTGCAGGAATGATGTAAAAACAATGTGAATTCATTTTCCAGCTTTGTTGCTGTTATTATTTAATGTTACAAATCTCTTGCGAATAAGTGTTTTTTTTTACCTGTGATGCAGTGATATGAGTAAAATGTATCAATACAACATAAAGGTTAAGGTTTTGGTTTACATGTGTTTAATTATCTGAATATGTTTATGGCATTTTTATAAAGCTGTTTCTCAGTTTTGGTCAAAACCGAAGCAGCAGAAGTCGAGATATGGTGACTTTTTTCTCTAATAAGGTGCAATACGTGTCGCGCTCTGGACCTTACGCTCCCTGTAATGTGGCTCATTTGCATCGTTTGTCAGACGTTTTCTGTTAAATGCCCACAAGGTAACACTGATGACATCACTATGACCTCATCGGGGTGAGTTTGTCAGACTTGACGAAGCCCTTCCAGCCCCGATGAAGACATGACACTGTGTTCACAGCCTGAGTATTACTCTCCGTTACAACTACACTGACTCTGATGTGTCAGATCTGTGAATCGCTCCTTTAAGCAAACAAAAACACAAACTGGTGAGATTTTATGAGCCACTGGATCATTGCTAAAATAGTGTAAATTGAATTGAATGTAATAACTGAATTACATCTCTGCAGCCCTTGTCAGTACCAATTAAACTAGGTCAACGATGCATCTCGCTACTATATCCCAGCATTTGGCCTGAGGAGGCGCAATATTATTCATGAATTCACAGAGTTGTAACATAGAATACATCTGACACCACTGACTGGATTTTGATGAAACTTGGGGGTTAGATGCTTCTCACAATACATCCTGACATGTTAAGAATTACACCGAAGTGTTTCAGCTTCAGTGAAAACTAAGTGTTGTATTTGTTATAGGTTGACCCAGAGAGGGGGGCAACGTGTTTGCTGTGGTCTTGCTTCATGTGGTGCTGAAGACATGCAAGCTTCATTCCCCTGAAGACAGTACATGCTTGTTTTTTCCCAGCTGTCTAAGAGTCTGCTGCCATGCTAGCTCGGCTCTGTGAGAGTGCACTAGTGCACAGCGCTGATTGGAGCTAAATGCTAATAGCAGTATGTTAGTATGCTCACAATGCTAACATGCTTGGCCTGTATGATGTCTACCATGTTCACCATCTTCTTATTCTGTTAGCATACTAACATGTGCGAATTAGCACGAAACACAAAGTACACCTGAGGCTGATGGGAATGTCGTTAGTTTTACAGGTATTTGGTCAAAGTATTTGACAAATCAGAGGATCGTCGAAGTTATTAAAATTTATCTTCAATGCCTGAGCCACATTTCATGGCAGTGATTTTTTTGTTGAGACATTTCACTAAACACAACCTGCTGGAGAGGGAAGGTCATTAGGAGTCATTGTCTGGGTACCATGGACATATGTGGCAAATTTCATGGCAATGCATCCAAAAGTTGCTGAAATATTTCAATCTGGACTGAAGCGGCTGATCGACCACTGACCCACCGACGTAACCTTCCAACGAGCCTTGCCGCTAGCTAAAAAGCTCCCTCACTTCGTGCTGGGTCAGCCGGTTCAGCTTCACTGTGCAGCCAAACTTTAATCAAACACACACAACTTTATTTTCTGCTCTCGAGGAAATTTTCCAAATAGCAAATATGTTGGGCTGAATTACGGTGAAATACGTAAAAAATGATGCACAGCTACAGAGACATGTACAATATTTCAATTTGAGGGAATATTGCAGCCTTAATAAAATGGACTCTTGGGTTTGAATATTTCACCCAGTGTAAACATCAAATAGCTTCGATAAAATGCTGGACAAGCTGAGAGAGGATCTATGTGAAATACTGTCAGACGGGCTGACATCCTGAACGAGGTTAATTCAATATCCTTTATAACAGGGCACCACTACTCTTAGCATTTCATAAAACATTGAAACAATCCAAAGTGATAGAGATCACTTGAACAAGTGGCAAGAATCGGTTATCAACTGCGTGACAGATTCCAAGAAATCACATCCAAAAGCATTTCTGTGTCACTGCCAACTGCAGAGAGAGTTCTGTGCAGTGAGGTGGTTCAGTGAATCAAATCTGATTCGATCACGGCTCAATCAGGTGATAAGAAGCGAAAGCGGTATCCGAATAAACGCAGAAGCTTGCTAATTCTGCCCCGGCGGACTGACAGGACTGTCAGAGTTCAGCGTTTTTGCGGCTCAGGGGAACTGTCCCCGGGTGACGTGACTCTAGAGATGATCAGATGAAACAGAAAAGGGTGCAGCGCATCTGAATTGAGTTGCATCCTCAGCTGAAGCCTTCTGTAGCTGAGGAGGAAAGGGGTTAACTACCATCCGCCCAGCAGGAGACTTCTCAACCTTTCCGAGGACTCGGCTAATCTAGCGGTAAGCTGTAAATAAAAGTCTAGACAGACAGTGAGGCAAGAAGCTTGTTGCTATGGGTTTGGGATGTTTGTGGAGCCTGTTGAGAGAAAGCATCTGCCACTCAAGTGAAGAGCTCATCTCCGCCGAGGTCTTGACAGGCGGCACTTAGTGTGCCAAAAAAAATCCCCCCATCAACAAGTCATTTATTCCACTATAGAGTATTAAAATGTGATTCACTTTATGTAAAGCAAAGGAAGGGGAAAGAAACTGCAGGGTGAGATAATGTCATTCGTTTTCGATGCAAATCAGCTCCACTCACAAGCTTTCTTGGATCAAGTGATGGTACCTTGAAAAAAGCGGAGGAATCAGCGTTGTGTCAAGATACTTCACTCACTGCGAGAAAACTCTTAAAATGCACATTTGCATTGAAAATACATGATATTATCTCACCCCTGTGGTAGTTTTCTGCACTCGGTTTAAGGGAAATAATATTTCAACATATTTAAAGTGATTTCTTCTGCTTCTCTTATGCAAGCATGTGGAGCTGTGGGTGGCAGCAGATATGTGGGTGGTGTGTGTGGGTGTTCTGATATGGAAGGTGGAGCGCAGAAGAACCTTAAAGCCAGGTTTGACTTCCCCAGGCTTCAAGGCAAAAGAAGGGAGAAAAAAAACACCCCTGGTGAGCAGCAACAGTGCAAATCTTCTAAAATTGCAGTTAATCCAGTGTGGAGAGAGGTTTGATATTCGTCGGAGAAATTAAGCAGCACTCCAGATTGCGAGAGATAGCTATTTGCCTGGAAACAGAGCCGCGGCACACCGGCAGTTCAAAGAGAGACAGTCAAAACCAATTAGGAGAAATCAGCTGCCTTGTCATTCAAATTCGTTCCATCCTATATGCATCCCTGTTTATCCCACTGAGGTAAATAATCTGTTTGAGCTCTCCCTCTCTGCTTTTTTTTTTTTTTTTGGTTTCTTTTCCTCTTTGTTTCTGTTTCTCGCAGATTTCCTCTCCGCTCGCGTCATCCTTTCAACTTATCTTTCCTCTCCGGTTTTTCCCCTTCATCCCTCGCTCGCACACAAACACACCTGCCGTGGTTCAAGAGGTGGATTCGGAAATTCGAGAAATGTTTTCAAGGGAGACGGAAACCCGAAAACAAACCTGAATTCACACAAGATGAATCTGAGACAAAGCGCCAAATAAGCATAGATGTGCAATAGTTGATGTGGTGCCTTGAAGCGGCATTCTTTCTAATGGCCAGCAGGGGGCGACTCCACTGGCTGTTTATGAGAAAATTACCCTACTTCTCACTTAATTTATCACCTCACTAAACAGTTGATGGCCTCAACCGATAATTTCAAGTCTTCCTCAACACAACATGATGTTTATTTTGTAAATTATAGTCCCATTAGAGCAAAATAGACAATAAAGCAGGCTATGCTTTAGCACGTGGCAAGTTTGCGTTCAACAAGCCGCCACCACGGCGTTCTCAGTCAGATCTAATCAGAACAGAGGCGTAGCAATGCACATCCTCCCCAGCTCCACCCTCTCATTCAATATGGCCACTTCTGGCTCCAAAAAACCAAGATGGCGACGGCCAAAACACACAAACCAGCGGCTGACGTCATGGAGGCATTAAGAGAAACCATAATCCTGCACCAGATAAACACGCTAACATTTAGCTTATTAGACACCAGTGGGTGAGATGAAGAAGAACACCTCACCACAAACACAGAATATCCACTTTCCTTCTCCTCCTCTCTGCCGCCGCTCAGAGGAAACAGGTGAGGGAGTGGCGAGAGACCTCGAGCTCCCCTCGCCTCATCGGGCGGCTCCTCACGTCTCGCTGCCTCCCACCTAAAGCCCGGGCTCGTCTGCAGCCACCGGGCATCAGTCACTGCCATCAGCCGCGAGCTATCAGCCCAACGAGAGGAAGCCTCCTCTAAACTCTCTGAGAGCCGCTCCACAGGAAGCGCCGCGCTCTCGTCGCAGAGAGGAAGCTCAATAAGATTTAATTCTCGATAAGTGAACGATGACGATAAAACTGGGACGAGAACAGAGATAGTGATGACAATGACAAAATGAATTATGTGTTTGTATACAGTAAGCTTGACTCAGCTTTTTCTGGGAGTCAATATCCCAGAAAACAACCGTTCCCTAAAAAGAGAATCAAAGTGAGGGATTTATTATAATTCCACTGTTGGACCACAAACCTCCCGTGTCCTTAATTTCTATGAATTCTTGTAACTTTCTGTTCATTATTTGTAAATGTCATTTTCCTCAGACACACGCCGCCGACTGTCTGAGGGTGTGGGGGGATTACTTCATTACCCTCCGAGGTTTTTTCCATTTTACTTTTTATTTCCTTTTGTTCTACCTCTACGAGGTTTATGAGTTTCATTTTCTTCTTAGAAAGCTTGAGCTGGATTGGCAACTTGTGCTTTGGGCTGAAATACTGAAACTTAGTGGCCACTTTATTAGGTACACCTGAAAGCTCTGAGTCAATCCAGCATGACGGCTCATTTCATACTGTCAGGGAGGATAGAGGTTTCTAACTGAGGCTGTAGTTTGCAGTGGTGATGGACTGAACTGTTTCTAATGTTTTACCTGCCTCACCTGTGCAGCAGCTGGATTAACACCTGTCGGAGAGTTTTAACAGAAACCTTAAGATGCGTTAAGGTCCAATATGTGTGCTTAATAAAGAACTTACCAACAACAATCTTGATAACTGATTTATCTTTCAAATAATTTACAACATTTGCTGATTCCACTCTTGGCTTTTCTCCATTTAATATTACCGTAGATTGAATATTTGGATTTTCTCTTTGTTAGACGAAACGAGGTCTTTGAACGCATCATCTCAGGTGCTATTAACTATTGTTGGAAATTTTATAGACTAACTGCACCCTGTCTAGAGATTACATTTACTGTATATACTAGGGTTCACATGTAGTGTGTGGATAGCAGGAAGTTCATGCAACTAAAATCTCTGGTTCAGGTCAGGGATGAAGATCGTAGTTCTGATCATCTTCACATGTTCTGTCTTTTTCAACATATAACCAAGACCGTGATCTTTCCCTGACACTGATCAAGCGCTTTGATTGGATCATTAACAGAAGTAACACGAATCATTCGTCAGTTGCTACTGACTGATACTGTTCTGCCATGAAAACATTTATTACAATATTTGGGTAAACAAATGAAATCACTTAGCAGTAAATGTTTTGCAGATACGTTCCACGGCAACATTTGTTCCCTGTGTTCATTTGCAGCAGACGCGCCGCTAAATGATGAATGAAAGACACTGAAAGTAATCATTTGTTCCAGCCCGAGTTGTGACGTGATTGAGATGTTGTATGTGATGCTGAAACAAGCAAACAATGTGAAATGTGCAAAAAAAAAAAGCCAGTGGAAGAACTGGAAGAACAATGCAGCATTCAACAGTTAAAGTCAGCGTCTATGCAGCAACTTTAAACTTTAAGTTCCAAGTTTCAGCTCCAAGTTCTAAATCTCGTCTGAACTACGATCTGAGCTCCTAAGTGATGAGTTTTCTCCATCTGAGCTGACGCACTGTGCATGTTGTTGTTGTAGCTTATCTTTGTTTCTATGTTTTCCTCACTGGATCTTCCTCTTCATCAGCTGCTGTATGGCTGAGTGACTTGCTATAGACAGTGTGATGAGTCCTATTAGCGCTAACAGGCTCTTGGATTGTTTGGCAAATCTTTGACAGCACTACCCTGGGACCGCGCTTTTGTTACTGTATATTGTAGTTCCTTATTAGCTAACTGTGCCTCCACGAACACGTCTTAACCGAGATGACTCACTGTGTCTGCTGGGGTTTCTTCTGCTCTGCCGTCTATGTTTCCACAGCTACTAATAATGCCCTCTCTCCTCCTCGGCACTGGTGCCAAAACAAAACAAAAAAAGCAATAATCTTCCCATAAACGTATGCACACAAACACACACACACACACACACACACACACACACACACACACACACACACACACACGTCAATGTGAAGCAACAAATGTGTCCCACTCATACACACTGACTCAAAACAGTGAAAAACTATTTAGACACTTTTCCACGAATTTAGTTTGCAAGATTTATTTGGACAATAATTTGTCCTCAAAATATGCTGTGATAGGGTCCTTTTGCTCTGTATCATTGATTCAGCAGAACATGATGAAATTTAGAGGGGAACCAGGAGACCACTCCGGTCCCGACGCAGAATACTAATTTCCTTCCCGGATTCCTCAGTGACTAATCCATCCCGAAGAAAGTCAATATCATTCCCCAGCTCTTCCAGAACAACCAAGCAGCTGCAGTTTGGGCATTTTTCTTTGTCTTCTTGGAGCTGAAAGTGTGTGTGGGCAGGTTTGTGAGACCCGAAAGCTTGATGAAAAACTATTTTTACAATTTCAAAAACTCATTTTGCCAGCAAGAAAATAATTTTACTCTTCTGAAGTGGAGATTATGATTTTCGTAGGCACATTTACGTTGTGCAAGATAATAATAATAAATTGATTTTAGACTGAGCTGAATGATATGATGGGGGAATGAAATGATTACTACACTGAAGATGGATTACTAGATCAGTATTTGAAAAGAAATAAAAGATAAAGGCTCAAGACTTCAATCAGGAGCTCTAAAAGGTCTAAATTGGATATTATGATAATGAAGACGTTTTATGTGAATATAAATTAGAGGTACTGCATGAGAGTATAATGATATTTCCCAGAGGTAGAAATGGCCTTCTGCTGGACATTCCACATCTTCTCAGTATTTTGAGGTAGAAATCAAGTATATAGATGTACATCAAATTTGGAGTACAAATTTGAGATACTGGTACTTTACTTTAGCATTTCCATTTTCCTTAATTACATTCCAGAGGAAAATGTTGCACTTTTTATTTACTACATATAAACTCTGAAGATTTACAGTACCTGTTGATGAGGAGGACGTGTGATACAGTCAAATACAGTTTCCTCATGGCTGTAGTTAATTTACAGATTCACACTATGTTCAATTTGAGGTAATTATAAATTTAACTTGTTTTCAGGCAAAAGTGTTCTTTTATCCACCGGGTGTGTCTCAATGTGTCTGCAACGTGTTTTTGTTCTGTCCTCCACGCGGCTGCAAACTCCACCGGGCGAGTTTCAGAAGCATTTTTCCTCCTATTTTTGGAATGTGATTTAGATTGCAAATTTTGACCCACATCTTTTCCCATTTTGACTTGTATCCACAC
>JAPZEA010000007.1:4414554-4426369 GCA_029783685.1 Heniochus monoceros
ATGTCAGTCTGTTTGTTGGTAACCCAAAGGTTGGATATATTGCCTTATGAAGAGTTACAGCAACCAGAGAATGAATCCTACTGACTTCTCTTCTAACGCCACCATCTGGTCAAAATTTCAATTTGTTCCAAACACAACTATTAGCATGCTGACATTAGCATTTAGCTCAAAGCATCTCTGTGCTTAAGTCTCACAGAGCTGATAGCATGGCTGTAGACTATCAGTCTTGTTATTTGGCACTGCACTACAATTCACACTAAAGTACCTGTACAGGGCTGGGAACATTAATAATATGTGAGGAGAGGTTTAGGCATGCAACTACATCCTTGACTGCACAAATACACAGAAGCATTTCACTGATGTGGCAACTTCTGTATCTGCACTCTAAGGGTGAGTGGTTGAAGACATATTGTCATAATTCCCAGAAGTATGAGTCCTATTGTCCTTTATCCAAACTGTCTTCAGTCATTAGTGTTGTTGTTAAGAGTTTTAAGATATTGGACTGCGAATACTTTTGCTTTTTAACTTTCCTTTATTGGAAAACATGATCATTTCACTAAGAGTCTATCCAAGCCCAATTGTCTATGTAAGTCTTATTTTCCAACAGCTTCTGTGACCCGTGCAGTCTTGTGATCTGCATGGGAAAGAAAGACATCTATTCTGAGGACGAGATAAAAATCTCATAAAAATCATTAATATCTTGAATCAGCAGTGCAGATAAGTAATGACTGCTGTCTGGCATTTTCGTTGTCGATGCTTGGGGAAAACTTAAGTGTGCACATGCTCCCATTAAATGAAATCATTTTGCTCAAGTATAGCTGAAAGGAAAGTTGGACGATGACACTCACAGGGTGTCTTGTGCGATGACATGTGAGAAAATGGGTAAGTGTGTTTGTGTTTCTGAAAACACTTGGATGACACCCTGACCTCTGATCACATGGAAGTAGATTTCATTTCATGTGATGGCTGCTGGTATCTCACCGCTCTGTCAATAATTATAATATATAATAATTAGCCATCATTGTTTGGTTCTTGGGATTTCATATTTTGACAGTTGAGCTTGTTGTCCCCTGACTGAAAGACAGACACACAGTGAGGAACATCTGCTAGTGAAAATCTCATTTGCCTGTTTTCTTATTCGGCAAAAAATTCCATTTTGAGATCAGTATCATTCCCATTACCACTCGGTCTACTTTCAATAAACAAACAAATCAGAAGACTACATCATGACTCATTGCTCAAAAATTGTAAGAGAATGTCCACAATAAATGGCATTTGAAGGGTCAAAAATACCAAGAAGAGATTCAGGATTAGCTCAAAATCCCCTGTTGACTGAGTAAATTAAAGATGGCTAACCCACTGAGACCTTCTCAAGCCGCAAAAAGCAGCAGACTCACAGGAAATGAAGGCCAACTGGAGAGTAAACAAACAACATACCATGAGATAAGGCACCCCAAGAGGCAGTTAAGTCGCCAGAGATGAGACCATTTTAATGGGGCACTAAAACTTGTTGTAAGAACCCATCTGGAATGGATTCTTGTGGAATGTAGCTATTTTACAACTAATGACCGGTGACGAGTCGTCACGCCATCATCTTACTCTTGTCTCACATCACCAGTCTTGTTAGACACTGCATCACGAGCATAACAGGTACTGAAACTCTGAGCATGACTGCCTTAAAAAACAACTAATATAATGTGATAGCTTGGCCATTCTAAATATGTGGAAATATCTTCCTGTACAACTGCTATGCAGTCCATATGGACATTTTCATCTGTTCATGTCATCTACTGATCTCAACCTCCCATCTTTCTATCATGCCTCACAGGTGAGGATGTGCATGGAGGACGTACCAACAGGTGTACAGACACACTCAAAGGGTTTTATGTTGTGGTGAATTCATCGTCCTGAAATTCCAAGTGTATATTCATCATATTTAGGTTTTTGTTGACAGCATTTTCAATTAAGGTCCTGATATACATTAATGCATACCCATTATGTAATTGCCTTGTGCTTTTTTCAGGGGTGGCCTTCCCCCCATATACTGTAGTATAGTTATAGTTCAAAGTTCAAAGTTAAAGATTACCTTTTACAAATACGTAAGAGTGCAAATGGATGAGCAAAACGTGACCATGGTAGTGCAAAGAATGCAGCCAGAGTGCTAATTGTTGTCAATCTTATCAAAAGCACTTGGGATGAAAGAGACATAGAGTCTTTTAGTCCTCTCTGAACAGGTGTCTTGAGACAGCAGCCTGAGGGGAACAGCTCAAACTCCCCCTGGAGTGGGTGGTCCTCGCAGTCCAATATACCTTTGCCCAAAAGCCAAAGGACCTGCCTATTATAAATGACCAAAACTCCGCTATTGGAGGAACAGATACAGGAAATCTTTCCTGCCACAGGCCATCACACTGTATAACAACAGCTGAAACTCCGGTTCTTCATAACATAAACTGTATGCACCTTTTGCACACTGTTTCACTGCATCTTATTTTCACTGCACCTCATACTCATACTTATGCTGCACTAAATTAATCAATGCAGCTAGCTATACATTTTTTTTTCTTTAATTTTTCTTAAATTTTCATATTGCATTTATTACTTTTTCACATTGCATTTATATACTTCATATTGCATTTATTTTATAACGTTTTAATGTGTCCAGGTTGTGTTTCTTTGTTTCTTTGTTTCTTGTATTCTTTTTTACTTTATTATGTTGTTATTGTCTTGTGTGTTATAAAAAAGCTGCTGCTACGCTGTAATTTCCCAGCTTGGGATCAATAAAGTATATCTATCTATCTATCTATCTATCTGTCTATCTGTCTATCTATCTGTCTATCTGTCTATCTATCTATCTGTCTATCTGTCTATCTATCTGTCTATCTATCTATCTGTCTATCTGTCTATCTATCTATCTATCTATCTATCTGTCTATCTATCTATCTATCTACCTAATTTCCCTTCGTGGATGAATAAAGTCATCTATCTATCTATCTCTCTATCTATCTATCTATCTATTTAAAACATATGTCCAGCAGTTGTTCTATATGGCTGGAAATCTGGAATATCAATGGCCATACTGGTCGTAAACTCTGATTTAATACCAGCTGCAGCACCACCAGCTTGCTTGTGGGTTCCAACTAGAGCTGAAAAGATTAGCTGAGTAATTAATTAGTTGATCCACAGAAAATTCTCAGGCAACAAATTTGATGATCCATTAATCATTTAAGTAATTTTCTTTGTCCTACACAGAGCCGTGCAAAGGTTTGTGCACCGCTGGTCAAGACGTCTGCTGCTGTGAATAGCTAAGAGAGTAAAAGGTGACCTGATTTCCAAAAAGCATAGAGGTAAAGATGACACATTTCTTTCATATTTTAAGCAATATTACTTTTTTATTTCCATCCTTCATAGTTTCAAAATAAGATTAAAGTAAAAGGGATCGAAGCAAGATTTTGGGCATTCTGCATGGTCAGTACTTGGTAATCACAGCTTGTAAAGGCTTGTTGAAGAGTCTTTCAGTTCTTGTGGGGAGGATTTTCACTCATTCTTCCTGCAAAAAGCATCCAGTTCTGTGAGATTCTCGGGCCGTTTTACATGCACTGCTCTGTAGAGGTCTATTCAGAGAGTTTTGATGATGTTTAGGTCGGGGGAATGTGAGGACCACTGCAGAACCTTCAGCTTGAGGTAGTCCTTGTGGATTTTGAGGTGTGTTTAGGATCATTTTCCTGTTGTAGAAGCCGTCCTCTTTTCATCTTCAGCTGTTTTACAGACGATGTGATGCTTGATTGCAGAATTTGTTGGTACTTAACTGAACCCATTCTTCCCTCCACCAGTAAAATGTACCACAGCATGAGCCCACAGCATGATCGATCCACCGCCATGCTTGACAGTTGGAGTTGTGTTCTTTTCATGAAGTTCTGCACCCTTTTTTCTCCAAACATTACTTTGCTCATTGTATCTTAAAAGTTCTATTTTAACTTCATCAGTCTACAGCATTTGTTTCCACAATACATCAGGCTTGTTTAGATGTTGCTTTGCAAACTTCTGATGCTGAATATTGTGGTGAGGATGCAGGAAAGTTTGTTTCTGATGACTCTTCATGAAGGTAAAACAGCAGAACAGAACAGCATCACTCCAGAGTCTGCTGAAGGTCTTCTGCAGTCAAACAGGGTTCTCTCCTCCACTGTTCCTGTTAACTGACATTTCTTAATTACATTACGAACTGAGGAAACAGCTACCTGAAAACACTTCTGTCTTCTTATAGCCTTATAGCTTTGTGGGCATCAATTATTTTAACTGAAAGAGTGCAGGCAGCTGCTTAGAGGAGCTCACGGCTGCTGATTGTTGGGACAAAGTTTGAGGAGTCAGAGTATTTATAAAGCTTTGAAATTTGCCTTTCCTAATGATGACTGTGAACAAGCTATAGCACTATCAATCTAAACAAGGTGCTTGATAAGAGGCCACGGTAAAAGTTATCTGAGACCTCAAATCTCTCGCTGTGACCAAACTGTTGCATGGAGCTCTTTTCCTTTTTTTCACTCTAAAGTTGTACAAAACAAAAATAATGAACTAATCTTGCTTAAACTGTTGTAGAGGATATTTCTTTATGACTTTTGGAGAACAGTCCATCTTCTACTCATTTAACTATTGACAGTAACAGAAACTTTCGCATGCCTCTGTACAGTAAACAGAAATCTTCTGGTTTTAGACTGTTGGTCGGTTAAAGAAACAGAAAATCATTTAAACAAATCAAATCACTTTTGGTTACGGGAAATTATTATGCCTTGTTTTTTTTGTCTATTCTGTGATGTTTTATAGAACAAAACGAAGATTGTTATTGGTTGATTAATCAATGTCAGCTGCAGCCTGAGTTCCAAAAATCACAACTGATTGTATGTGTGGGAAGCAGGTGAGGAACCACAAACCAGCGCACAAATCTGGTGGAAAAACTTAAATGCAATGAAAAAAAAGAGTGATTTTAGTATGTGTGCATGATGGAATTTTTAAGAATTTTTTTTTTTTATTTTGTGAAGGGTAAAAAATGTGATATACCCAAGATGCTGCTCTATCATTATAGTATGGAAGTGGAACACAAGGTCAGTCTTCACCTGAGTATACACCCACACAGATAAGAGCAGTTTTTCTCTGCAGTCTAAACTGAATAGATTTCTAATCCTGAGGCCAGGTCAGAAGATTGCAACATCACCATTACAAAGGCCAGGTCAATATGTACAATATGAAGCTCTTTTTCTATTCTCTCTCTCCCTCTCTCTCACACACACGCACAGAAACACACTTCATCTATGTCTTTCTCATCGTTGCCAGCCTCGGGCGTCCTGCCTTCACTGCTTTGCACAGACACCTCAGCAGCCATACGCCATTAGGGAAGAGCCCACAGCAGCAATACTCATAAATATTGACTCAGTTTCAACGTATCCCTCAGGAAGCGTTTGAAACAGCAGGTACTGCATTAGCACACCAACAGCAAACACAACCCACGGTCAGTACTGACGAGCCGCTGCGGCTAAACTCTCTCGGCCTTCGTTCTAGCAGGAGGAAGACGAGGCGCTGCAGCAGGCCTGCGGGATGCCAAGGTGTTGTCACGGAAAATATTAGCAGCTGCAATAAATGTCTCCCTGGTGAATGATCTCAGTCGTCAGTTAAGCATCTCGTAGGGCTCGTGGAATTCTTTAGAGGAGCAGCGTTTTTTGTGCTTACACACAAGCAGGAAATGAATTGTTCCGACGCCTGGAGAAACTGGGCTTTCGGAATCAACCCTGCTTCTCCTGAGGTGGAGTGTATGCTATCAAATGAAACACAGCAGCACCTGAACACAGTCAATTCAGTGGATCGTATTCTCTTCTGCCCCCACAGGTACGGTTAATTAAAAGTGTTTCCTCACCGACTGCGTAGAGATTATATGTGGCCCTGTTTTAATCTGTCAGGGAAGTCTCTTGGTTTAGGCTCGTTAATCAATCTTAGTCGGGTGTTAACTAATTACATTCTCCCATTCCAGAAGATCGGGAACAGTGAATTATTCGAGGCAAAGCTGATTTCCTGAAGGTTGGGAGAGCAGTCAGGTGGAAGAATTAAGTCATTTACTAATGAGAAAAAATGTGATTTGTTACTTCCATTGTGGTTCATCAGCTCCTGCTGAGTGGAGGAGGAGGGTCGACTTGGAGGCGTCGTTGCCAGCACTGCAGCGTCGGGGGTCTGCGATCAGGGGTCGCCTCTGAGGCAGAGGCAGTCAAAACACGTTTTCATACCTGACTCCTGGTGTGTGCAAACAATGCTTTATCAACAAATGATCTCTTTATACGAGCACAATAAATTGCTATGTGCTCACGACCCATATAAACTTAGCCATCTGTTAGCTTTGACATGGAAGAGTGATAGCAAGTACTTGTCATTCAGCCTTGTCTGTAAGAAAATACATTCATATACGACTAATTTGTTTTGTAAAGTACATTGTGACCTGAATTTAATTGCTGAATGGATCGTGTTTACTGGCAACATTTTTTCAAGTCAAGGACATGTTAACTCTCCTGTGCAGGACAGAAATGGTGTGTTCAGGGACAGTGGGCACACAAAGCACAGGACTTTAATAATGTAGAACGGGTTTCTTGGACTCCTGAGTCCATATATGGTTGTTTATGTTACTTAAACACTTAGGGAAAGATCATGTTTTGGTTAAGTAAACAGTAAACCTGTACGATCTCATGATTCAAGGCAGCCTTTGTTTTAAAAAAAAAACTATTTAACTAAGACAATTATCTTTCCTCTACCTGAACTAGTTTTGAGGGCCTAAGCATTACTTTGAAAATGTTAATCATACATTATTTGCTAAGAGAGAAAACTGTCTGGAAAACAAATTAAATATGGTATCAGTGAATTTTGCAGGTCCATTCAGTTTGAACATTTTGCAATTGTGCAGATGTCCATTAAAAATGTTTCTTCAAAACATAAAACAGGCAGCAAGTACATAAATGTGCACTAATCAGGGCTGTACAGAGGGACATATATGTTGTACATGCTACAAAGAAATTGGTCTATGCGATGAATGAAATTACTGCAGTAGCTGTTGTTTTTAGAGATGGTAACAGACAGACTTCTATACTTGTGCTACAATTTTGTGGCCTTAGCTAAAAACTTTCACCCTCTGCAGCACCAGCGCTACATGCAAAAAACATTAATGTACAGGCCTGTGAACTGACTTTACGCTCCTCCCCACAGAAAAAGTGACCACAGCTTTCAAATTCAGATTGCATCGAAGAAGGTGATTTTAACAACTTCCACAGATACTGTGCCCTGCAACATTTTATAGTGGAGATAGGCAGCCTGGCTTGAAATAAATATCACCTCCTCTAATGAAAAAAATGAATGTCACGGGCATAAAACATGTTAAATCAATAGTGAACACAACAGCTGCAGGGACAGCTTGCACATGCTCACCGGTTTCTGTGTCCTAACTCCAAACACCATGTTCAGATCAGATCAACAGCCTTTTAAATTAAATCACAGGCACGTATTCATATTGAGTTACAACCCAGAATGTTGCTGATTAATCATCTTCTCTTACATTTTTAACAGATTCAAGTCAAAAGCATTTTTACAGCAGAAGACCTTAATGCTGCTCTTCACCTGCCCATTACTACAATGCATTACTTATTATTTGCATAAAGTTGAACTCAGCTAAACTTTCAAGTGTAGCCAAGTCAATGATCTCTCTCCACCAGCTGCCACTTCACACTCTGTCACTCCTCGTATGGCTGAACTCACATGAAATGAATAAGAGCCTGTCGCTTTGTCTCATGATGTCGCTGCTGGTATGAACACACACTGCGACTGAACAGTGCAGGCCTCCGAGCGTCCCGAAGTGAATGGAAACTGTCCCAAATCAAAATGTTGTTTCTTTACTTGGTTATTATCATCTACAGTTGTTAGTTAAAAGTTTTGAAAGTACTTTTCCCTTCAAACTGTTCTCAACTGAAGTATTTCGGTACATTTATTTACTGTAAACTTGTTGTCACATTAAACTGCAGTTCACTGTTTAACGATTCATGTCCCTCTGAACTGAGTCCTGCTGTTAGCTCAGCTAGCTTTTTTAGCTGTGTTAGCTTCAAGCTATTAGATCTGTTAGCTGTTAGCTCCATTGGCTTCATTACCTCCGCTAGTGGTTTGCTACACTAGCCAAACACACTGCAGGACTGTGCTGCCCACCTGCTGCTAACAGCTACCAGCTAACTAGCGCTCCTCCTGCCAATTTCAACACAGATTTGTTGTTCACAATGTAGGATTATCAGGAAAAAAATACAGCATGTCTGCCTTCGATACTGAGTTTGCTGCATCCTTTTGGATTTTAATGTTCCCTATTTTTTTTATAGGTCTCATGCTGAGTAGCCAGCCAGTGATAGTATCTATAGTAACAGCATGAGAAGATGCACTGCCTGTAGTCAGTGTTCAGTTTCTAATTTACTAAGTGACAGTTAAACAAAACTCCCTTTCATCCTGGAGGCATTAAGATCTCTGTTTGTCCCAAACTAGGGTGACCACGTTCATGCTCACCCATATGTCTGCACTTATGCCTGCACCAAAGGCCTTTTCATCAGGCTGGGGGACAATTATTTCAGCACTTAGCACACCTACTGAGCGTACCTTGAACACACTATGAATGCAGTATTTTCATTGCCGGGTACTTCGCACAGGAAGGAGTGAGCCTCGTGGATCATCATGGATTCATCATGACAGCTAACCATTAGCATACTGACAGGTTCTGTCACAAAGAGTTCAAGCTTCACACCCTATGACGCTCGTCTGTGACTCACTGGCTAGCAACAGCCTTGACAACGACACACGATTGACTGACCCACATACAGACATAATACTATAATTATTTCTTTAATAGTGCTGAAAACTGGGATAATTAGGTAGTGAATATTGAAAACCAAGAAATTTTAGTGTTTTATAGATATTTGTCAGGAATCAGGACAATCCCAGATGAACCAGGACGTCTGGTCATCACCTTTATTTGTTGTACAAGATGTGTCAAAGCTACAGAGGCAGAGAGAAGCAAAATGTGGAGCTGTTAGTGTGGCCAGCAGAAGCAGACTGCTTGATATGTCGTAAAAATGTAAATACATAAACTAAAAATCAACATCTTTACCTGTCTAGATCTCAGGCTGTTGTGGGATCCAGATTTTGACAAGTTAATTAAATCTTTGCCATTGACCAGTGGAAAGTATTACACACTAAGCCACGTAATAAATTCTGGACTCTGGACAGCAACTGAAAGCAGCCACCAGTAATGACATCAAACTGACAGTTTAGCTATTAGTGTTTGTTCCATCCAGATGATTTGGGTGAGATGCAGTAGGCTGGGCATTTCTTCCCACTGTAAGTCACATCTTAATGGTTTCTAGTGTAGATGATGGATCACGAAAACATTTTAAAAACTTCATGTGTTGACAAGGAACAACTCACTTGAAAAGCGTCTTATTAAGGGAGGATGCCTCTCCCGCTTTGGAGTTAAACAAAAGTGAATTTTTAATGACGTTTCTGATTGTGTTGGAGCAATCGGACTCACAAAAGGGGTGACAGCTGCAATCTACAATGCACGCAGGTATGCCGCACTGACGTCGGAATGAACTGAAATAACAAGACCATAAATTATTGATTGTTTTATTTTTCATTTTATTTATTATTCAGGAATCATCTGACATCAGTGCGTTATCGGTCTTGCAGCAACAGCAGGCTTTGTGTATTTTGTACATTCGCTCATTAATAAGTGATCCAAACCACAGTTGAGTATTGCCTATTAAACACTTGCCTCCTCTCTGTAGTGATATTCTAAGCACATACCACATGGCGCAGAGAGAAGCTTAGGGCCTTCAAGGATTCCAACCACTTCAGAAAACAGTAAATAATACATCTTATTGGATTTAAGGGAAGAGCAACACATTCTGCAGAGGAAAATATCATAATTCAAATATATGTGATGCAACAGGCCACGGCAGGGACACAAAGGGATAAAATAAATGCTAAAAACTGGTATCGGTGGAGTTTCATGTTGTCATTACCAGCAGAGATAACTGTGCTGTCCTCTCGAGCCTAATACATAATGTCGCTCTTCCTCCTCTTCCTCTCCTGAGCAGTTTCAGTTGCTGCATAATTGAATGTGAAAGCAGTGTATTATTCTGTCTGCGGGGAAGGAATTGAAAAACATCAGAAAGCTGGGAGATGGAATAACATTGTGGGTCAGGCCGGGTTATTTTTTATTTTATTTCAGTTTTTTGTTGAGTCTGACCACATCACTGAGCAAATGTAACCCACATATCCAGAGTGCCAACCACCGAAGCGTGACGACGTCCTCCGCTGCCTCTCCTATCCCGACAACCCTCCTGATTTATTGTCATTCCACCAGATACGAGGATCCAGAGACGGGTACACACTTTTCACCCTCCGAGTGGGAGGTGAAGGGGAGGCGACAGAATTGTTTGTGTCTCTGACTCCAAACGAGGCCAAAAGCAACTCACTTGCGTCAGCTTGGAAGTTATGTCATTATTCAATTGATTTTAGAACTGAAGAGTGGGGGACAAGAGACTGCGAGGAGGACGCTGGGACTCAGACGAACCCAAAACTCTCTGAACTCGTCGAAGTATTTTGATTGGACGGGCTGCTCTGGCCGTCCCCGGTGCTTCAGCTGCGGTCGCTGTGTGTTTTCATTTAATATCAAAGGTAATCCAACATTTCCACAGTGTGTGAAAGGCCTGCATCCTTGTGGACTACATCGTGTTTACTGAGTCCATGCAGCTCATTTTAGTGTACAGCAGCCTGAATAAAGTAAGTTTTCTGTGTATTTTGTATTTAACTTCACTCCGTGAAAATGCAGGCAGTCTAAAACAGTTTTTCAAACATCCCAAACCACCAGATAGACACACGTTAGATTGCATGCTGCCATCTGAGTATATTCAGCATGCTTAGAAATAAACTCAGTTTTTTTTTTTTTTACTACTTTCCATTTTCTCGGGGACCCGGAGAAGACGCCTGGACAGATATCCGCAGTGGACTGCAGAGTCCTCCCCTCAGCCACAAGTGGTTAAAAATTTCTGAGCCAGATGGTCATGCATTTTTTACTCTTCTACTGGGAAAGATTTGTTTCTGACTTTATTTCTTAGCATGGGAAAACACACATTAGGTGTTTATATAACAGCATGGAGCTGAAAATATATCTGCTGGTTTTTCTTTACTTTGCTGGTTCATTTCGATTTGAGATATCCTGAGTCTGAAAGGCTGATGTGACACCTGACCTTTCTGTGTGCTGAAGTTGAAGCTTACATAAAACACATTATTGAGGTAAACTAAATCAGTTGTTCATTGGTGTTTGTTCAATATTTAATTCATCTCCCTAAGCAGTATTTTTGTAAACAGACATGAAGCATTTGGAATGTAGGACAATATTTGTTAAACTCTGAGTGTCTTAAAGAGAAATCTATGTAATGTGACAGTTGATCCAACAGAAACACGACAGTCAGACAAAAACAGCCCTCGTCCCTGCTCTTGTCAAAGCATTTCTGGTTTAAGGTTAAGGATTTATTTTAGAACGAAGCTATTTTTACAAGCAAAACAAATAAAACTGACAGATATTCTGACAATACTGATGACTGTACAACCCCGACTCCAAAAAAGCTGCGACACAAACTGAGTTCACCAACAGTTTCCTGAAGTGTCCCTGAGTCCATGTATTAATCTCCTTTATCCAATCATGTGTTGACAAAGTGGTGAACCTCGCTCCATCCTCGCTGTGAACCACTGAGCCTTT
>JAPZEA010000007.1:4480751-4493251 GCA_029783685.1 Heniochus monoceros
TATGCTTCACTCTTATCGCTCTCATTAACAGTATTTTCAGCAAAAAGGCTTCAATAAATCAACTGTACACCTCCTGCATGGACCCAAATGCCATAAAGTCACAGTTAGCAACTAGCTGGTCAACAATCGACCTATCAGAGCTTTGTAGGCAGGTTTAAGAATGGCTAGCTACCTGCATCCATGACAAACACTGACAGAGTAACGGCCACAAATGGCAACAAGCCTGGGTGAGATCAACATGACCGTACAGGGTGTTTTAAGTCCACTTGCTTGCTTCCATGTTGTCACTTGCTACTGATTAGAAAAGACAAAACAAAACAAACCCCCTCTCCCTCCCAACAAGAAATCAGTTAACGCGAACAAAATGTCTGCTGTAGACTCCACCAGGTCACGACTGCGTCAGGTTCCAGCTGCGACGTGGTTTCGTAGCTTCAAACGCCACCGGGGGCATTTCAGAAGCGTTTTACCTGCCTGATTTTATTGACTTGCTCAGATTTTGTTGATTTGTGCATTTTCCCTTGATGTTTGTGCTTCTATGGGTAAGAAGGCTACATAGTTAAATTGTTTCTATTTTGTCATTTTAATTGTGTCTATTGTTGATGTTCGACAGGGAGTCTGCGACGGGTGTTTTATTTTGAAAACTAAGCCTTTATGCAGTTCCTGTATCTGAATTACTGCCTGGTTTGAGTGCAATGTGCGAAGTTTTTTACTAATGTGTTAGCCATAACTTTTAAAGGTATGTCAGAGGTACTGTATGTGTCTGTCTGCTTGTTTAGGAGTTCTTCTGCCCCCTAGAGGCCAAAAAATCCATCAACGCTTCTTTAAGTCTGGCTGACATCATACGACTAGTAGTCCTTAATCTTGCAAATCTCCATGTACTGTTCAGTATCAGCAAAACAACTGTGTCAAACTTTATTTCTAACAAACAGCTTGAATAACTCGAAGCCGCCAGCCAGTTGAAACTCGCCTCGCCGTCCTGCACAGTTCTGAATGATGCACTGAGGAGCGTGAGGAGCAGGGAGGAGAAGAAAGGGAGTGTTGGTGTGATAAAAGGGTATGACCCATTAAACCCTCCAGGCCTGAGTAAAATACAGTGACAGTGTAATTTTACCATAAAAGAGTCAGCCATTCTCAGATGTAAATTTATTGAGGAGGTCGTAACATTTTACAGCTGGTACTTTGTACAGGATATGATCACATTTGCTCCGAGTTGTTAAGATTATGATCCCGAATGATGTGTTTTACAGCAAACAAGCCATAACCTCTGTACAATTACTTTAATTCCTATTAAAAATTGCAATTAATGACCAATTGCAAGCAGAAGGTTTCCTGCATGATGAAAACATGATTAGTTTTAGTAATGAGGCTGCAGTTAAAGATGGCGCTGTGTTAGGAGCAGCCTGTCACAGTATTTTTGAGACAGAAGAGTCTGAAAGTATCTGTCTGTCTAACTTTGATTTAAATAATGGTGAAATATAATAAGACAGTGTGTGCAGAGGCAGATGGGATCCTGTTTGCCTGATAATCCCCTCTGAGTCGCTATCACAGCATCAGGAGCATGTGGCCTTTTTCAGTCTAGACTACTTTATCACTTAGCTTATTTACAGATCAACAAATCAATTTGTGGGGAAAAACAAAAAGAGCCAAAAAGACAGCAGAAAATCGAAGATATGAAAGTCCTTGTTTTCATTTCGCGAAGCCGACTGTTTCCCCGCAGACGGCGCTGACTTTTCATTGATAATGAGCAACAACAGCAAACCTACAGAGGAACCACACTGCGGTGGGAGCTTAATTAAGAAATAATTGACTTATATTTTCAAATAATTGAGTTGTTTGAAGTGCTGTGATAGTCTCACACTGACAAGCTATACCTTTAGACAGCAGGCGCCTCGTGCAGATGGCTTGAAATGTGAAAAAGACATTTTTCAAGGGCCGGGGAAATAACATGAAATAAATGGCTTGAAATTGGAAATCTAACGCGATTTGAGATGCTAAGAGAGAACATCTCTCTTCTGACGCTTGATCGACTGCAGGGAAAAGGCACTTCCCTCTGTGCATGTGTGTTTACGTGTGTGTGTTTGTGCATGAAAGAGGATGCATTTTAAGAGAATTGCAGGTATGATCTGCAGAATTATGACGATGAAGCAACATGAAGAAAGTATGATTGTTACATGCGAGCCATTTATTCCAGCTCGGCGTGTCCATGCCTACATACTGTACTTCAAACACATAATCTCCCGCCCACACAGGAAGTGAAGAACGCAGAAATTTACACATCATACAGATCTGTTGTGACACCTAATATGAGTGGCGTTTAGCTGTTATCGCTGAGCATTCCTAAACCTCCACTTCAACCAAAACCACACTTAGCTTTCACCTGTGAGAGGAATATTTGAAATTCTAGGAATGTACGCATGAAAAGGAATAGAAATGATGCCTAATGTATATGAATGGGAGCCGTGGCATTCAGGTATTTCACGCTGCATGCCCTGACATAGGCTAAAGTGAATAAGTCGTCAACTCACATTGAAATTCATATTGTATCCCTGGCTGGAGCCAAGCCCATTTTCTCCACAGTGCTCCCGCCATGAGCCATACAATAGTCAGGGAGACATCTAATGAGGCAGGAGAAAAAAATATTAAGAGGAAAACCCTTAAACTCAGGAGTTGGCATATTCAATGGCCGGTCTTCTAAATTCAATGAGAAAATCCTTTGTTGGAGCTTCGGGCTGGTGGGAGGGAGAGAACAAAACTCAGGGAGAAGAAAAGCGTGAGCGAGTGACTGAGATGGACTGTGACAATGTCAGCTTTGGTCTGGTCCGCCTGCACGGATGATGAGTGAATATGAGGGCAGCTCGGCGATGAAAGGCAGGAGGGGAGGGCTGAAGCACCGAACGAGAGCAGGAGGTGGTCGCCGAGTGGATGGAGAGCACAGTTTACGACCCTGAAGGTTGCTGGTTCACATCTCCGTCTGGAAAATCTGTGCAGGACAACCTCTCTGCAACCTGCTGTTTAAGTGTCTGCTGGTCTGCAGGAACCTTCCCTCTTGACTCATTGAATCAGCAGTGAACTGCAGCTCATGCACAAAGCAGCTGAACCAGACTCTGCCTTTGATCCATCGGCTCTGCTGCCTGGTGCAGTTTGACCTTTGGGTCCCCTCGAGAAACTGGCCTGACTCTCCATCAGGTTGGTTTCTTCAGTGCTGGGCTGCTAAAAAGCACTTTGCAAAGTTAGTTAATGGCGCAAGATTGTTTTTGCTATGAGAATTTTATGTACTTCAGTTAATGGGCTTCAATTTATTCCCTCTGTAAGTGCTATTGAAGCCTGAGAGTGTTCAGGTTTTCATTTCAACTACACATTAAAGCAGCTGATTTCGCAGACGGGCTTGCGTGTCATCAGGGAGTAATCACCTGCAGTGTTCGGCTGGAATAAAAACTCACAGATTCTTGGGCTTTAGTAGCACTTAGTATCGAACCTCTTCATAACCTTAACTCATTTAATCTTTTAACTTTGACCCCTCTGATTGCTCATTTTCAAAGTGAAGACAATCAAATACGCTCATTTTGTAGCATCGCTGCATTTTCCAGCCCTGAGACTTCTTTGTGCAATTATACTAATCAACTTTTTTGCCCTTCTGATCTCCCCTCTATCCAATCAACTCATGTTTATTTGTACACTAACACATCCGTACTGATAATCCAGCCTACAAACCAGGCTGCACTGTAATGAATTGTGGTTCAACCTCACAATCACAGCGGATAAAAGCGAAACATATACACAGATACTGTAATGTTAATCTCCACTTGACATTAACTCATGCATTTTATCAAACAGCTGTTTGCAGGCAAAGATCAACTTCCTGTGTCTCTGCATCAGTAATTAGTTGTAATTACAAGCTGATTTAACACACATGAAAACAATCTCAGCGCTGCTTGTTTGATGTCTACCAGCTCATTTTAAATCGTTTCAAAGCAGCAGCAGCAGCATTCGGGATTTTGTTGCCTGGTGGATTTCTGCTCCGGTGTCACTATCTGTCCCATATTATCAGCAGCAAAGACTGCAGCTCTCAGCATGTCTGGCTACATACTGCCCCCTAGTGCAGGTGTCCCACTTTGTCAGACCTGACACTGCAGTTTGTTGTGAAAGTTTAGTACAGTGACGTGAGTGAAGTAACTGGATGTGTTGAGCTAAAGGAGACAGCTTAATAAGATCAAATGTTGCTTTTCAAGATTAGAATCCACACACTGTCTTTCCCAGAGTTTATTAGTACAAAAGGTATTTAAACAAACTATAGAAATTGTGACGAGTCTTGACTGCGTAGTTGTTTTTTGGCTAAAATAGCAAATTTTAGTTGAAGTCAGCAGTTCAGGAAAATCAAAGATACCCTCCAGACTCGCTGCAAGACAAGGAGAATTTGTGTCAGGTAGGTTCTGACGTTATATAATATCTTCCATTTTCACAACATTTCCATTGAACTGCTCAACACAAGATGTCTCCTCCTCAGCTCAAAAGTCTACATACACAGGAAGGTTCAAGTTTCCTAACCAACTTCTGCAAGTTGCAAACTGGACTGTGATTGGCTTGCACGCGAGTTGTGACATCATAATATCATCTTGTATGTAAGCGTGTTACATTGAGATTTAAAGTGATCACAGAGATTCAGCAGACAGATGTGGAAACTCTGCACATGCATCATTCTGAATCTCAAACATTCAACTGATGCAACAATGAGAAAAATACTGTTCCAGCGGTGGAAGACTTTCAGCGTTCATTGAAATTTGAGGGTTTTGGACTGATTGGAAAGAAATGGTTTTGTGCAGATTTTTACACTCCAAATATTAATATCAAAACTGAGCAAAATGTATAATCCTCTTTGGAAAGAACCAAATTATAATCAAAAAATATATGTAGACTTATCACGTGGTATCTTGGGAATGCTCCTTCAGATTGACATGCACTACATGGCATACATAATACATACATAAATATGCGACACCTGAACACTACATCCATATATGAGCGCTGAACATCTCATTCCTAAACCATGCATGCTAATCTGCTGCTGTTCTAAGAGCTTCCCCCCAACGCGATGGCAGACTCAGAGTCTACAGGTGGATGCTGGGGTGGAGGTGGGACTCATGAGAAGCCGTATGAGCAGCAGCAGCAGGTGACAGCTTAACTTTTAGGTGAGCGATGTAGCAGCAGGTGTGCAGCACAAGTGTGAGCGGAGCACTGACAGCTTAAGAACACTGTCCTAATGAAATGGTGCACTGGAAATATCTCGCAGTGAGGAAAGTAAGCCGTGCAAGTTAAGTAGCCTGAACTAGCTGGAAGGCTTTGATTTATTCATAAGCTCGGGCTCTAATGTTGGCTGATAAGGCTCGCAGTCAGCCTTTCAGTTCATCCTGAGGGGGTGGGATGGGGTTGAGGGCAGGGAAGCTGGGAAAGCTGTTCCTTCATGGACCAGGCTTTGTGCAGTAGGGGGTGATGTGTTGAAATGGGAGAGGGTCTTCCCCAAACTGTTGCCACGCAGCTGGAGCTACACCATGTGATTTTGATCTTGTACACATTATTGGCTTCTTCACATCATTTTGCTTTATGAGTGCTTTCTCACTTAATCTAGAGACCCTCTATTGGAGTGACCTGCTTAAAACTGGGCTGAAACCAGAAATATACTCAACTGATGATTGGATGGAGATCATCTGTGACAACTTTAAGGTGGAAAGATGGGAAAGTTGTATATTACACCACTGTATGTCTATGATTTATTTCATGTGAATTTTTCAGATATTTATTTAATCAAATGAATTAAGAATCATCAACATACATGCTTTTCTATTGTACACTTCAACTCTCATACCTCTATCTTTGATTGATTGATTTCATGTCATTTATTAATACTGCTTTTATTACTTTTTGTTGCAACAATAAAGGCTTGGATATAATGATCACATTGCCTTGGTGTATGAATTCAGTCCAATGGAACCAATGGAGCTGCTCTTAACAGCCTCAACACAAAACACACAAAGTAAAAGCAGAAGCCTCCGCATACTTTTGGCAGCACTTTTCCAGTTTAATCTTTTAGAAAGTTATATCTGAGGGCAACTTCTTTCGAATTCACTTGAAATATTCCTCCTCAGTAAGTTGTTTTCCTCCATCATGTCCTTCACTGCTCAGTGAGACTCACAGGAACAACATCGCCCTCTGCTGGCTGTGCGCTGGAACTGTCTGGTTACCTGATTCAGTTGTTTTATTGCAGGTGTTTTCATCCAGCTGAGGTTGAATTAGTGTTTTTTTATTCCCTGTGAGACGTACACAACCTTTAAATCCTTCTCTTGTGCGTTTTATCATGTTTAATGTGCAATCCCCGATGCCTCGTTTCTGGAAAAGCTCACTGAGTGTCCTTGATTGCAGAGTACACAAGTTTCAAAGAATACGCCTTGGGTAATATTAAAATTAGTTTTATTTTTTTAATACAGAAAAAAGAGAAGATCAAAGCAATTGATGTTGGCATGCAGACAGATGTTTTCACCGACCTAAAATCGTTGCTCTGCTTTTGGATTCAGTTGCCAGCACAAAAACTGGGGTTTAAGCGGCTTTTATGAGGCCAGGAGGAGGAGCAGGAGAGTCTGGCTTCACGGAGGGCTGCAGTACAACAGATGTTCACAAGATACAGGAATATATTTGTCGTATATTGTGTCAGGATGTTTCTGTTTTAGTTGTTTTTGTCATCATCTTCTGCTTTGTTCTGGATTCTGCACGTCAACATCTCTGCATATCTTCCTTACAATATTTCATGTCACGTCCTGCCTTCTTCATTGCCCTCAACGTCTCAGAATCATGACATTTTTGGTTCAAAATGACATTAAACAGGCCTGCCTTTGATCTTTCTGTGCTCCATCTCTGCTGTTTGTTACTATGAGATGAATCATACTTTGTATTGCACAAAATCATAAGAAAAAAAAGTCCTGGTGTACTCCTCCTCTTCAGGAACAAAAGGTGCTTTAGAAGCCACATTGAGGCAATAAAGCACTTTGAGACTCATTTATGCTCCCAGAATTGTCAAAAACAAGGTCAAGTCTGATTCCCCAAGGTCACACTATGACATTTCAAGTATGGTGAATCAGATAAATTGCCGTCTTTGATGTTGACGAGCAGCTTTTCACTGGCCTCTTCAGCTGTACTCTTTAATCTGCCACATTTTTCTTTCCACTCTTCAATTTGACAAACAGGATTTGAACTGAAGCCTCCCACACAGTAAACAGTCAACAGTGAGCTGCAAGTGGCTGAGGGAGATATTTACCACTCTGTGTGTTTACCACCTCGTGCAATCTGAAACAGCAGCTGCCACGAGTCCGCTCATCTTCTACCGCCGCAGAAATGTCACAGAGGGTAAACAACAATCAGCCTGTTTGTTTGAAAGCTAGCGGCTACAGCTAGCAGCGTCCGAGGCCGCTCGGGCCCGATCGCACACCAGGCCGCTCTGCCTCACTTGGCCATGTAAGCCACCACCTCCTTCTCCAGGCTCTGGGCGAAGCGGTGGTTGAGGAAGAGGAGCTGCCCGTGAGGAAGTAGGCGGCTGAGCAGAGCATCGATTCGGTTGCTCCTCAGCAGGACCTGGAGGGAAAGCGATCGCACTTACATTCAGACGGTAATAAAATCTGTGCGGCTGCAATCTCGTTTCATTACTGTTGCTTCTTTCTTATTGCTGCTTCCATAACCTGTAATGAGTTGCTACTGTTCAGCGTTTGACTATCAACTATACAGCAACAGTTCTCTGGAGGCAAACTGTTGCACTGACATGATTTCAGACTCTCTGCTACAAATATCAATACAATATCTTTAAAGCTGCAGCTGGTAAAAACTGAACCAACAAGAGGCAACAGAGACACATGGCCCAGTGCAGCAAAGTTTACTCAAGCAGGAATAAAAAGTGCATTTGTTAGGGACTATTTTCAGCAGCACATTAAACCACATTTGGTGCCATAGTGAGTATTTTCTGCAGCAGAACAGTGAATGTGGGACAGTGTGTGCCTTCGTGGTAATGAAGGAACAGCCAGTGCAACAGTGTAATAATGGAGCTCTAAGGCACATATGAATAAGATATATCAGGCTTTTACTACGCAGACAATACTTGTTAGCGGGATACATTCACTGTTGGTTTCGGTCTTTTCATGAGATTTGTTGAACATTATCGGATTTATCCTTTAAGACCAAAATAAACACGGTCTCTCAAATAGCAGTGACAGAGCTAAACTCTCCAATTATGAAATCTTTTCCTCCTCTAATCCCGGCTTCACAAACTGGCCAACAGTAAGTCGAACACAACATTTATTCCATTTATGAAAACAGCAAAAGGGTGATTTCACAGCTTCGTCTTCATTTGGACCACATCAGACCAGGTCTAGAGCAGGTCTGCATGTTAATCTAGTCCTGGTTTGACTTGCTTTTTGGGTGTTAAAAACAATGCAAATATTTATCCACTGCTGCACTGTGGTCCTTTAACCTAAAAGGCTTCCTGACTGCTCAGTACATACCACAGCCCCTTCATAACAATAAAACCATGTGGTGTGGGGTTGGCGCTCACCTCGCTGCCCTGCCCCAGCATGTGCAGGTGCTCCAGGCAGTGTCGGGCCAGGTTCCGCAGGGTCCCCTCAGCCAGCAGGAGGTTCTCGTGGGGCTCACAAACCAGCGTGAAGCCCAGACTCTGGACCCCCAGCCACAGAGCGCTCATCTCCTCAGAGAAGGGGTCTCCGGCTCTCAGGCGCAGCACTCCACCATCGGCCTCCTGCAGGGCCAGCGCCTCCTCGCCGGGCACCGCCTCCACCAGCATCCGACCCGAAGCCTCCCGGGACAGAGAGACGGCGCTCCGGACCTGCCTGACTCACAGAGGCAGAGTCAGAAACATGGAAACAGAAAGGTAACCAATCATCACCTGGAGATGACTTTTTATTTTAAATCAACACCATTATCTTTATCAGAACTAAGATTATAAAACTAACGCTAGTTTTCATTAAAACTACCAGAGCCTGCAGTGATATGAAGTCATGTGCCTAAAATTTTGTCTGGCCAAGAATACTTGAGAACTTGTCAGTCAAGCAGCCTCATGAACAGCTTTTAAAACTGGAATAAAGCGTTCCTGTCCAGCTGTCTTCTTCTGAGTTTGACCGGTGCTAGATGCAGCTTTTTAACATTAATTCACTCTGACACATGAGCAAAAATGAGGCCTTTTACCGAATGTTTGGAGGGCCTGTTTGTCCTCCATGCTGGAAAATGACTGCAGCATTTTCCTTTGACAGGTAATCAGCAGTTACAGGTTGCCATGAGAGAGAAAAGTACACAAACACTCTGAGAAAGAAAAGCTTCTTCACTGAGAACAAATGAGACGGATGCAGAGGAGACTGACAGCCTCCACTGATGACTTTTACATTATGAGACATCAGGAAATCAGCAGGATGCAGAGAGAAAAGTGGCTGAATTACAGCTGAAGACAGGAGGAAGGAGATTTTCTTTTAGGCGAGAAAGAGTCAAAGTAACAAAGCCAAAAATACTCATGGAGAAACATCAAGAAGGAAGACTGAGACAAGAGCAGCATCCTACTGAAACAGGGACAACTTGGGTTTATTAATTTGGAGAAACACAAGCAGAAAGACAACAGGACCTCTCTCACTTTAAACTGACTGTGTGTGTTTCTGGTAATTATCCACAGTGTCCATGTTATTTCTGTACCCTGGAGCCAGGTGTGTAAGCGGAGTTACAGGTGAAAAAGAGTCAAAATTAGGGTCGTTTGTCACATTAAGAAGATGAATAATTTTACTCAAAGACTTAAATTTAAACCTGACCTTATTAAAACCGACTGACCTCGCTACCACTGCTATCTTCTCCTTCTGGAGGAGTCGTCTCTCCTCCGAGCTGAGCTCGGACAACATGCCCTCATCTGGCCCAAAAACCCGGGAGTAAAGTACCCGAGTCTCCCCGGCACCGAGAGCACTGACCGGACACACCGTGTGGATCAGGAAACAGCGGACCATGTCGACAGAAGTGGACAAAAGCACCAAAAGGCCGCTTAATTCTCACGAGCAGCGTTTACTTTGCATTGTAATGTTTCTACGGATCACTCACTTCCGCGTTTGTCAGCTGACCGCTCCCGGCTTCCGTTGCTTTGCGTTATTTGAACCACCAGATGGCGCTCGCAGTCCAAGTTCCATATTATATTATATTATATTATATTATATTGTTAGATCTACAATTTTGGATTTCTCAAATGGAAGAAAATAGTGAGAAATGTCCATCAGTCTTTACAAGAGACTTCAAATTGCTTGTTTTGTACGACTAACAGCCCCAAACCCACATATATTCAATTAAGTATTGCATAATATTTAGAATAAGAGAAAAAATGCATTTAGAGGCTTTGCTGGAAAAACTGCTTAAACAATTAATCGTTAAGTAATCAGATGGATCTCAGCTGCACTGGATGGAACCTGGATGGATGGAGTGATAAGACTGTGATAGTGTGTCGAGTCGTGAAGTGGATGTGGAGAAAAACAGGACTGAGAGGCAGAAGGAGGCTGCAGGCAGGTTGAATGAGATCAGAGTGTGTCGGGGTCTCAGCAGACAAACACAGGCAGCTGTTAATCCAACAGCTGCTGCTGGTCACGCTTCTTTACTCTGAGAGGCCCTGCTCAATGTGTGTGTGTGTGTGTGTGTGTGTGTGAAGAAGCGGTGGAGGGAAAAGAAAGGAAGAAAACATCCATCCGGCTTTGTTAACATTGACTCCACTGTCCTGTTAACCTCCTCACCCTCTGCCCTGCACAGACCTGCTGAGACTGAAACACACTGTAACGAGAGCCGAGGATGAGCTGCTTCTGGCTGTTTGAGGGATTTCATCTTTTTTGGGGTGGTGGAAACCTGCCTGACATTCTGCTTGTGTCGTTGTAGCTGTGGAGGTTGGCAACTTTTCATGTGTATTTTCAATTTGCAAATAAAATGTAGTGGAAGCACATTTACATTTCTGAATTTTCTTGGAATTCTGTTAAAAATTTGCATTACATTTGGATGAAAAGCTGGCCGGTGCAGATTGGTGCCTCACTCTGGCAAATACTGAACCTCCACATCTACTTGATGGCTTTGCATACGATTTGGCACAAACAAAGTCATGCTTCCCTCCTGGGTCCTGACTTTTCCTCTTGTGCCACAGTGAGGTTGACATTTTCGGTTTTGTGTGAAACACTTTGACATCTATGACATGAAATTTGCTCCAGACTTTCATGTTTACCAAAGAGTGAATCATACTGACTCTGGTGATCCCCTGACTATTCATTTAGTGGCATCATCAGGTCAAAACCTGCAAAACCAGTCCTGGATTTCACCTGTCCTCCATGAACTGATCTACCAAAGGATGATGAGAGTCTCTCCAGCATTAAAAAAGGCTTAAGATGAATTTGACTTGAGATTAATGTTCGTCTTGTTTGGATTATGTCAGTGACGACCAACAAGCACCACCAGCCAGACAGGTAGGCTGCTGCCCGACGCTCAGTAATTCTGATGAAATCTAGTTCATAGAACCACTTTTTAACGGAGCCGTTATATTAAGTTAAAAAGAATAGTTGGACATTTTTTCATGTCTGGACGCTTAATATGAAGCTACAGCCAACAGGCAGTTAGCTTAGCTTAAGAGCTAGCCTGGCTCTGGCCACCTATATCAACACCTCTAAAGCTCACTAATCAACAAGTTTTCTACCCTCAGAGCCAGGCTGGCTGTTTCGCACAGTTTTCCATTCTACGTGCTAAGCTACGCTAACCAGCTGCTGACTGTAGCTTCATATTTATCATACAGACCTGAGACTGGAATTCATCTTTTTTATCTAACTATTGGCAGAGAATAATGTTCATTTAAGCTTGAATTGACAGCTTTAGATTGAGGTCAAGTCCTGGTTTGTTTGTAGTCTGATCAGGAAACCAAAGCTTAATGTTTAGCCTGGTTATATTTATATGTATATAAGGTGTGGAGGAGAAGTATTTCTGCAGCACCCACATTGTGTGTAATTATTAGCCCAGACTGATTTGCAGGCATCACACTTAAATGATAAAGGAGTGAATGAGAGGGATCACTGCAGGTAATAATTAGCCAAAATCGATGTGAGAATTCAATGTGAAAGTGAAGCCAGATTTGACGGTCAGTGTGAAACTTAAATATCAGATTCATGTAGAGGATCAGATGTTCAGACCAGAGCTTAGATTTTCAGAGCAGATGCAGCGAGCAGAAAGGACGTGCAGCCACTCGTGTCATGAATACCACAAGAAAAGCCTGAGCAAGTTTCAGTTTTACTGAACTATGAGTCACAGTTCCCTCTGATGAAACAAACAGCTGAATAAGAACAAAAACAGGATGTATCAGCTGCTTATATGCACCAATGACAGCGAGGCCCACGTGTTTGAAATAAAGTAAGCTGCAATGCGACTGCGCGACTGCGGTGTCTTTTTGTCTCGTCTCAGCAGTG
>JAPZEA010000007.1:4802485-4813396 GCA_029783685.1 Heniochus monoceros
CTCTGTGTGCGTGTGTGTGTGTGTGCAGGTACGTGAAATTGCATAACTCAGTTTTTATGTGTGTAAAAGTCCAGGTGAGCGCTGCCCATATCTGCTCCCGATTTCCGGCAGGAGAACTTTATGTCGCAGTCAGCGTTATTGCACTCACCAGTTTAGTGTACTTGGCTGTCTCCAGGATCTCTGAAGAGATAAAAAAGACAAACAAAGGAAGTGAGTTGCGCACTTTCATTCTATCATCTGTTTGCCATCTTTTACGAGGTATAAAGTCCCACAAGCATCCTGGTGCAAACAGTTGATACTGATACTAATTCATGTAATAACTGCAGCAGCAGCACAAGGTTAAACATGCAGAGAGGCGGTTAGAGAAATCCACGTCTCGTACCATTTTCTAAGTTCGCTGTGATATATGTTGTGTCTCATTCTTCATCTCTTGTTCACAAAGAAAATCATTAATTTAATAAACTACGGAACACTGTGAAAGAGCCTATTTAAGTTATCAGATCAGTGGATGAACACTATATTTCTCCTGGTGGTGCAACAGGAGAAAAGAGGTTATTGAACAAAAACTCTTTGAGTATTTTAATTGTTAATTCATGCAGACTACAGATGAATAAATTCAGCAAACATTCTACATACAGCATGAGAGCTCACAGAAATTACACCAGAGTCTCAAGTTAAGTTTTAAAAAATGAGTTTTAGCCTGTGAGGAAACAGAAAACAGGGTTCACCACTGCTGTTATAACATCTTATCTCCATCTCTGTGCTCCCTCTCAGTCACTGGGTGCACTGTGGCTCTTTCCACAAATGACCTGTCATGTCTGAATTAATCTGTAAGGAACATTAACATAAAAGTTAGCTATGTCTGAATACCAGCGCTTTAAGTGATAGAGGAAGGCAGCAATGTTACATATTCCGCGTCTGAAAGGGGCTCATTATGCCATCCTATCAGCTCTATCTCCTTTGGTGCAAAAATTCAACTCTATTTCAGTTTTGAATCATTTTTCCATCTTAATTTTGGTGCAGGGCAGCATGTACAGAAGCTGCTGTGTCATGAGGACTGTCCTCTGTGCTGCTGCTTTAATCTCATTGTCAGATATCACATCTGAGTCAGCAGAGTCTCATTTTTTGTTCCTGAAACATCCACATCGCCCAGTAAAGTGTGTCACCGCTTTAACTCCCTCTCTCTGCACCAGGAAGTAGACAATACCAAACTGAACACAATGCACCAGCCGCCACCCCCCCTCACTTTATGTAGCAGCAGTGAGGTGTAACCATGGCAACAGAGTGCAGCTCCATTCTCTGGAGGATAGAACACATCGGTGGCCAGATGTGGAAAATGTGGGCAATTTGCTTTCTCGTGTTGAAAGCAGAGAGTGGACAATAATTCAGTGTGACCATTTATCAACTTCCACATTGAAATTTAATAGAGGATTTTATGAGAGTGATCATAAAGTTAGTGGCTGTTCTGGAGCTTTCGATTGTAGCGCACAATATTCCTCAGCAGCTATTACCGACACTGAGATTGTTCTGTCAGCTGGTATTAAATTCACTTCTCATCATCACTGTGACTTTGTCCGTGTCCTGCAGCCCTTTGTTTAAAGTGAATTACCCAAACAGCTTTGATTGTTTGATCAGTTTACTGTGACTTGACTTCAGCCCCAAGAGCTTTACTGGACCAGGAGTCACACAGAGTGATTCAAACCCACAACCTTAGCAGGTTTGGTGCTGCACTCTGCTTGACTCATGACCAAAATCAAACCAGACGGTGTCCCTGTAATTAGATATTTATTGAGACACATTTATATTTCAGGCCTTTAGCAGAAACTCTAAACCACAGTGACTTACAGTGGGTGAGCAGGTGGGGTTGCGCTGCCTTGCTTAAGGGCACTTACGCACTGATACACAGCCGTTGTGGTGATAAGTCTCATAGAAAAATGGCCTCTTTAGTTGGAAAAAATATCAGTTTATTCCAGAAAAGGTGGCACAATGTGAAAAAAAGTGACAAAAAAGTGAATGTTTCATTCAAAGGACCCTCATCAGCACAACTTGCAGACCACTCGAAATGAATAGGATATTATTCAGCCAATCAGGGGAGAGGAGGTAAGATGCAGGAAGTGTTTTGCATCACCAGCTACCAGATGGGACAGTTTATTTTGGTTAAACGCTCCTGACACCTGGACAAGCCTGGATTCAAGAGCACAAACCCCTTCACAGCTGCACTGATAAACACCTGTGGCCTGACCGCCCTGCAGCTCATACTGCTGTTATTAATGTCACAAAAAGGTGATCAGTTTACCCATCTGCTCTCATGCTGTAGAACTTTGCAGTTCTTTGCTTTCTGATACAGCTTCATGTTTAATGTTCTGAGCATGCACGTTCCCTAGACAGCTTCCCTTTCAAAAAGGTCATGCACTTTGTTTCCATTTTATTTTACTAGCAAAACACCGACAGAATACTGAAAAGTGAGTGTGTGCGTCCTTGCCTCGTTTAGGAACCTTGCCGGTGCCGGGCTCAGGTGTCTCTGGAGACGTCGTGTCTGCCCCATCATCAACCAGCTGGATCTGAGACACAGAAACAGGAAGACAGACAGCAAGAGACATTTAGTCATGTCTTCCAAAACATCACAGGCTCGTGCTGTCAACAATCTTATTCATCAGCAGAGCTGGCAGAGAGGAAGCGGCACATGTTAACGGGGAGCCGCAAAAACAAATTTGGCTTGTTTATTGATGTTCATTCAAATATAGCTCTCTCCAAGTGAGTCGTAATGTTTCCATCTCCATAGCAACCTTAACAACTGCAGTGCAGGGAGAGTAAGGGTCAGACAGTCTTTTAAGCCAAGCAGGGCACATAATAAAGAGGATTAGTAATGCAACACCTGATCAATACTGACGCTGACCTGTGTGTGTGTCTGTACCTGTACAGCTGGGTCACAGGTAGCACAACCACAATGAAGAACTTAGTCTCTGGGCTCAGTCAACAAAGTGGGCCTCATGCAAGAACCACTCGAACAGACACAAGTGTCAAGTAAAAGAGATAGAAGACAGCCTGTCATATTCAGGAGTTTTCTCTTTGGTACAAATGAAATTCAAGCTATTTATCAAAAGGTCTGTTGTATAAGCCATGAACAGGCAGTCTGCCTTTCCTCAGAGCAGAAGAAATAGTTGTTGATGCAAGAGTTGCACACAAATCTGAATGAATTTGTATTTTAAATACATTACCAACAGAAAAACTAGCACAACTTAACATAAAATGAATATTCTGTTCTGCGTATATCTGCATCACGGCTTGCCTTGACTACTTTTTCAGAGTGAATATTTTTCCACAGGAACTTCATTCGTAGCTGGGAATATTCTCCTGCACGAACTGCTGCCAAGGTGACATCCTCTGTCACACCTGTGATGAAATATATTCCCTTGTCCTTCTCCGTGACATTTCCTCTCTTTTCATTCATGGAAAGTTTAAAAGGTGGAGATTTTGTGTCCATGTTGTTTTGTCTGACGTACACACAAGAGGACACACAGCACCTGCATTTGCACACAGGTGACTCGACACACAGTCCTGCCAATGGTTTCATACTATTCCACTGATAGATAGGTGGCGATATTGTGCAACAAAACGCTGCAACGTACCAGCAGACAGGGAAGAAGAAGAGTGCTAGCTAGTAAATATGGATGTAAACAATGCAAGATTTAAAATACTTTGCAAATGTTTCATGAGGAAGGAAATGCATTTAACATGTTTGTTAGACCTCAAGGATACACGCAACGCATTTGGGTGAGTAACAGTGAATGCAAAGAGAACTTTGCAAAGAAAACTCTGCAGGGAACATTTAACTCTGCTGTCTGTGCTTCGAGTGTTTGTTTACTGTTTTACATGTGAAGAGCTTTACACCAAGATATCTGCTATTTCAAGCAATTAAAACCTACCACGATGAGAAAGTATGAGGAGTTCATTCAATGGGCACGACATTTAAGCCGAAACAAAAAAAAAAACCCTCTGATATTTCACCTATTTTTCTTTCTTTCCTTGGGATGGATTTGACTGTCCCCTCCAGGTTGCCGTAGGTAATCTATGGTTACTGTAACTTGCAGGGACACTTTGCAGTATTTTTCTAGGAGAAAATAATAAAGCTATTTTTCATCTGAAAACAACCAAGCATGCAGCCTGAAGCGGTAGAAAAATGCTGGCACCATCCAGACAACACAGGAAAATATCAGCCCCCACACAAACACACTGCGTCAAATAGAAAGAAAAGCAAAGTCTCAAACATCTTACAGCACAGGAAACAACAGATAGACGGGGGGTGTACTGGTGGAGTACCAGAGGGTGGAGACACTCCTCTGCTTTAGCTTTCTCTCACTGGACATGAAGCATTCAGCAAAGTACATCTGTATTTACTGAGTAGTTCTGCAGTTACCTGTGACTGCCTCACAAATATCCCATGATTCTCCTCGCAGGTGAAGTAGCGCTTGCCCTGCACGGTGCCGTCGTTCTTGCCCTTGGCCTCGTCCAGGATGACTCCCACCCATTTTCCGGAGGCGAAGAGGGTGTTGCCGATGTAGGCCACCGTGCCACGCTGCCCCTTCCCGATCACCTCCACCAGGGAGCCCACTTTGACGGGCCGCCCGCCCCCGTCCGAGCTCATCCTGCTGCTGCCGCTGCTGGTGGTCTGGATGGGACAGGAAAACACACACAGAGCTGGACTGTTAAAACCAGAATTCATGTTCATGTCAGCACTGTCGAAGGTAATATTATTTGTACATTTAAAGGAGCACTAGTCTACAGCATCAGATTATGTCCTAAATGCATTTATTGGGACACATATGCTGTGCTTGAAACTTGGCCTTGGCTTACCTTCATCAGTTATTAGCAACTATCAGCACGCATAGATGCCCTTTAGAGGTATATGAGACAACTCTTTTTAGTACTGCGGGTTAATCAACCCCTTAAAGTGGCATACACTCTAATATATTTTATTGATAAAGTTTTATTGATAAAGCCTTGTGGATTATATCTCCTCTAAATGTTTAAAACTAAAATCTGATCACCCAAGACCTGCAAGACTTACAAGAGTAATTGTCATTTGTAACCACCGTCTGACATGATAAATAAAGACATGACCTTAGAGCAGAAGGATAAGCTTTCATGAACTGGCTCCAGGTTCAATCACTGCTTTAGTGCATGACTCTGTCAGAAAGCAGCCTAAGGTGCAGGACTGCAGTGCAAAGCATCACATTTGCATTAAAAGGGATCATTAGCAGGACCGTGTCTGCACACACAGGCTAACAAAAAGTCGTTTTAGCATCATTCTGACCCACTGAGCTGTTCAGGACCACACAAAAAGTAAAAGCAAGGCCGAGTCCTGCACTCTCTAAATGTCAGTGCATGCCTGACAGCCCTGCTCTCGCTTTCTAGCTGAGGAGCCGAATTTTTGTTATAATTCCATGGCAACAATCAGCTGAGATTTCATGAAGCAGTTCTGACGCGTGTGGAGAACAAATCGCTCGGTGAAAAACGCTTCAACAGGGGCACATTTACTCGAGCTGCCATATTTTGTAATCAAATAATCCTGCATAACCCAATTTACAGTGTGATGTCCTAGAACTGATGGTGACTCAGCAGAACAGCACAGAGGAGCAGACGATATTACACTGTGGGAGAACATGCTCTCCTTGAGCTCACTGTAAACATACACTCTGTATGTGATGCTGTTTAACTTAAACAACAGAGAAACCTCCGCAGGGCAGTGAACCACAGCAGGCACACAGCAGCAACATCGAAGTATTATATCCTGATCCGTCACATCCACTGCAGGTTTCTGTGCTCATGGCAGACAGATCTCGTTTGATCCAAGCAATTTTATTTCTGATGCTACTTTTAACGACTCTCCATCGCTACATCTGTTTCCAGCTTCCAGCAAATATACCTTTTATTAACTCAAGAGATAGCAAACAGAAAGTTCAATGACTAATTTTGTCCGTATTAATGACAAGTTGGATTTTTGAGGCTGAAACCGATATTGATAGTCGAGTTTTTAAAAATCTGATAACAACAAATAAGCCAATAGTTATTTTTTTTACACACACACACACACATAATAAAAACAAACACTTTTGATAAAGACACACTGAATTTGTTTTTTAAAGGATTGTGAACATTTTACAGTTGAAAAACAGATCTTTCATTTCTCTGCTGCAACTTCTTGTCACTTATTAGCTACCATACACAAATACATCTGCAATAAGCCATATCATCACAATTAAACTCCCCAAATGTTGATAACTAAAAATACTTCATTATAGCAGCTGTACTTCCTGTTTACACTGTGAGGGATCATATCTTTGTCCTCGTTGACCTGCTACTACGTACTCCCTTACAGGTAAACAGTGGAGACAGAGGGGATGTGGAAAACACAAGGGGATTGTCTGATCCAAATAGGAGAAGACAGGAGGTATAAAACCATCAAAATGTAATATCTGGTCTAACAGAAAAGTTACCTCCAGGCCTGAGCAGTCAACCATCTGTATTATACAACCAGGGAGCAGTAAATCTAAGCAAAGTATAGGCTGGAATGTGGGAACATAAAGAGTGTTCTGTTTAACATAAGCCCAAAGCTGGTGTCACTTCTTAAGAGGCATTTTGAAAGGTTTATATGTCTCAACCACAGCCACTGAACAATGGACTCACTGGTCACAACACAGACTGTACATAAAGACAAACATTCTCAGCCACAATGCAGGGAGGTGAACACCTGAGGAGAAACTGTCACTTCTTTCTATTCTCAGCTTCGTATTTATGGAAACTAATTGGTTCTTTGCTGAGACATAACTCAGAAACACAATCAGTTTCTTTCATAAAATATCTTCAATATATCAAAACGTTTTGTCGGCAAAAATATGAACTCTTCATCTCCGAAACCACATAGAATTTAGCAGTTGCAGATGTTGGTCTTTTATTAACATCACCACTGAGACATTCAAAGCAGCAGCAGTTGTGCCAACCCTGAATTCCCATGATTGCTTATAGTCTAACTAACCTAGCTTATAATTCATGACCAACATGGAGACATTTTAACTCGTCAGGAAACGTGCCCTTGAGTCTTTGTCAAGCTTTTTCTACATCACAGTCGAGTCCTCAGATCTTTTATTCAAGCTTTACAATCTTTCTAAATTCATAACAGAAGCAGGAATCCTTGGTTTGCAGCACTGCAGGGAGAGCACACAGCCCAATGCACCTCTCAACAATCTGCATTCAGTCATCCATCCAGGTTTATAATTCATGCCTTCTTTAAAGTCATAAAATAATGAAAACAAAAGCATTTTGAATGGGCCGCTGCCACTCGGTACTGAGGCATTCAGCGTCGTACTGTCATCACTCCGACCTGTTTGCCATGTGCTGGAAGCAGAGAGGACCCGAGGAGGACGTGCTGAATTATTTAGTGCCACTCTACTCTTAAAACGCATGCAAGCTCACACCAACTATAATGCACAAAAAGAAGATAAAAACAGTGACACAGCCTTATTTGCTGCACCGTAACACTCATAATGCTCTGATGAAGGCGCTGGTGAAACTTGAAGACGGCATTGCTTTGTTTTCTTAAAAAAGTAAGCTCCTGAAATGCTCTGGTGCACATGGTTTTAACAGACTGTCACCATGTTACGCAGGATAAATGACAAAGCATGCACTGTAAGGACTATTCTGATAAGGAAGGGGTCTTCTGGGGTCTGACGGGAAGAAAGGAGTAGCTGAAAGGTACTGAATGTGGCTAAATTCTAAGAGCGAGCACTGATGTCATCCCTCCTGGTTACATAGAGACTGCTTGACTCAGAGACGGATGACAAACAGGAAGTCTTCAGGGGCTTGTGGACTGTGTGTACAGCTGTCTGCTGATAACAAAAAGCTTTATGAACCTATTAGCTGCCTGTCATGTATCAGCTCCTACTTTACAGGTCCACAGAGTCATCACAGAGGTCTGAACCTTAACATCACAGCAGCGATGTTGGACCCGGAGGGGCTTCTGAGCCGAACAAAGAGGCGACAATTCAGACAGAGGAATGCAGCGCTGAAATGGATTAGAAACCCTTCTATTCAAAGCAGAAATGAACATGGAGCAGATGACAGAGTGAAACAAATCAGACAGACGTAACAGGAACAATGGCGCACCGATCAGGACTAACTTAAACACCACAGTCTGGCCCATTCATTCACCTGGCCTGGATGTATAAACACCTTGTACACACTCACCCGGGTGTACGTGCTCCTCCTAGTCTGTGACATGTTTCCTGGTCGCCGAGCCGCCCCCAAACCGCCTGTCTTGTCTGAAGAAGCGTGTTATTGGGGTGAGCGTCAGGCAGACAGAAGTGGGTCTAGGAGAGGTGTGGGTGGGGGGGTTTCGGTGATGCTGCTGGAGCGTCTCTATCTTCCTCACTCTTTCTCTTTAAAGAATCACACCATCTCTCTCCTGATCCTCACAGCACAGGCTGAGCTCCAAGAACTCCCCGAGCCTCCTCTATGCTGCTGCCGGAGGAAAGCCGGTGGGAGCTTTTGGCTCTGTCAGAAAGTTTCTGAGGGGCGATGAAAGGACCAGAGGAAAACAGCAGAGCAAAGAAGAGGAGAAAACAGCCAGGCTCAGTCCGCTGTGAGCGCATCAGCTGAGCGGCAGCACTGCGCTGCGCTAGTCTGCACTGGCTTCTGCAGGAGGGAGGGCACTTTAGGCCCAGACTGAGATGCTGGGTCCTAAAGCCTGCAAATACACCTCTCAAAAGCTTCCCAAAATAAACTTGAGAGTCATTGCTCCCATGCATGTCTTCCTAATTTTGCATGATGCAGAGGTTTGGAGTTGTTTGGGACTTCTTCAGGACTGCTCTGTGGCAGCTCAAAGAGCAGTTTAAGTCCTGATAAGACAAATCAATAAAGTACAGGATCCTGTGGTACTCACAGTTATAAATGATCAATTAGCCAACAAAAACAACTGCTTTAAGGTCATCACTACAGCTAAGAAATATTGTAAAAGAGCTCAGATGTTTCCTAAAACTCTCGTCTCCCTGCACTGCGGTCTATGTCAGATTACTGTCAAATTCACTTTCTTTCTCCTGCTACAATACAAGTGTGAACGCTGGGAGGACAGAAATGCAAAAGCACATGCAGTAAGCATTTTCAGCTCAATCTGATGCGGTTTCATTGTGGTTGAACACAAAAGGCCCAGGTGATGCTCTGTAATGCAGCACACTGTAAGCAAAGGCCAGCAGATTGCATTAGGGCCCCGCCTGATGCTGTGGCCAATCACAGAGCAAGGATTAGCTTTCCTTTATCAGCTTTTATCAGCTAACTGCATGGCTGGGGCTTTTTTAGCTCTCAGTCCTCTGTATTTCTGTGTTGTCATCTTTTTGCAATGGAAGCAAACGCTGCAGGGTTTCTGCGTGAAAAGCGTTCAGCTTAGAGGCTGATGAGGGATGTTGGGAGAGTATGCATTTCAGCACCAGAACAAAAGAAACCTAGCCTTCAGGAGGGGAGGACATATTTCTCCGACCAAATAATGCATCACTGATAACGCTTCAACAACCAAGAGTGGACCGGGACAACAAAATGTACTATCTGTAGGCTCAAAATGATCCCTACACACAGCAGGGATATACTGATTGAGGCAGTAAATGTTTTTGGCTTCACATCCTGGATAAAACTCCTAAAATTGCACATAAAGTCCAGAAAATATCCAAAAATTTCAGACATGGGAGTGTTATACACAGCTGGGGGTGTTAAGGGACACAAAATAAACCTCTGCAGTCTGCACGCTTTTATGCAAATGACAAAGGCAGAACCAAATCAGGGGGGTGTGGGGTCTGGTGGGAGGTAGGGGAGAGGGGGGAGTCCTTATCTCTCACCGCAGAAATAATGAGGAGGCAACCAGCACACAGCCAAAATCACAGAACTGCCTCCTTACAGAAAATGAGGACGTCAGTGGCAGAGAAAGAGGCGTCACCGGCTCAGCCTAACGCCACTGCGAGCCTTTTCAGACCGGTGCACAGGAAGGTTGCAGGAACAGAGGTGACACAGGAGGATGTTAGGAGGTACATTACGACCAGACCGCACCTCGGCCGGTCTGCTGGATCAGGAGGAGCAAATCGACGCCACTAAACGAGGTAAGGAGCTTGTCTTTGTCCTTGAAGCTGGCATTGATTAAGACAAAGTAGGAGAAATATGAATGGAGTTTGGCATGTGTGAAAGAGTTTGTGCCTGCATAGATAGTTTAATGATGGGCTGAAATGCAAACTGCTGTGTCAGGAGTCATCAAGGTGTCATCTTAATGTCACCAAGGTAAAGAGTTCTTAGGTATGTCACAAAAAACACAGTTTCATCGAGGGCTGCAAATAACAATTACAAGATATTAGAAATAAATCTGTTTAATCAAATTTGTTTCTTTTAATGAAGTCAATGGTGAGTAATTTGTTTACATAACAATAAGGATAAAGGCTCAATGTTAGCTTCCAGATCCAAAAGTGGTGTCTTCAGATCAGCCCCTTAATATGACTTAAACCAAAAGATTCAGTGTATAACCATAAGAAACAGATCCAACAACTTTTCACCAGAGTTAAATAGGAATCAGCAAATATTTGTTCTCTAGCCTGATAAATTCTTTAAACTATTGATTCAAACTGAAATCAGTTCCTTTGCAGTTGATTTCAACACTGGTGTCATTTATTATGAGGACACTTTGGCCAATGTCACTGAAGATCATTCAGTTCATATTAAAACACCAGACCTGATCATTAAAGCCTTTTATAAATCACTTTAAATGAGTCTTAATGTAAATGTGCTGTTGCCTTCCTGAATGTAATGTAGTGGTTCCATTTAAATAAATGTGCAAATAGAACTCATCTGTGATCATAAAATGTAATTAATTTATACATATAT
>JAPZEA010000007.1:4887514-4898596 GCA_029783685.1 Heniochus monoceros
ACCTGATTTGTCATCTTTATGACAACACTGTAAAAAAAAAAAAAAAAAGAGAAACTGGATGTGATGCGGGGGGAAGAAATCAAACACTGATGTGGATCAACACTCTTCAAAAACAAAATGAGGTACAAGGTCGAAAAACAAGTGAAATGTATCAATTGGCAACAATTTAATCCAATAAAGGTTAAACACGCGACGCTGAGGCAACTGCTTCTGACAAAAACTGTCACCCAAAAAGTGAACAAGCTGATTAAAGGATGAGGCTGACTATATTCTATATTCATAATAAAACCAACTCACACTGTTGTCTGTGTGGCTAAATACTGATAGATCTGATACCTCTGGACCAATGAGCCGCATTGTTGTCAAAAAAATATTAAAAACACATCAGTGAATTGCACTGGCTGACATGTTCCTTCGTTATGAACATGGGCACTGCGGGTTATTTGTATCAATCCCATATACACTGCTGTAAATACTCATTAGAACACCAACTGTGTATTACTCCGCGGCTGAAAGTAGTCCCCAGCAACTTCATTGTTTACTCCAGTTTGAGTAACATTTGCTATGAACTAGAGAGTCCAGCTATGTCGGAAAATTACTGAGCTTTTTTAAAAAGGCTGTGCCAAGTATTGAGAGGCGGACTATCGTGCTCTGTGTAAAAAATACAGAATAACGCCAACCTCATCTTTTAGGGAAGAAATATGTAATTGAATTATTTCCTTTGCAAAAGTGGTTTGTGCAGAAAGTGGGTCTGAAGAATGTCAGGGTGGGATACTTTGAAAGCTGGTTTGTCTATTGTCAGGACAGCATGAAGTTTCCATTCACAGGCTTAAGATAAAAACACACCAACTGTGATGGGAAATGAGAATTGAATCCTATAAAACTAGTCCAAAAGCAGCCTCAACGGTGGCCAACAGTGACAGAAGAATCAAAGGAATCAAACACAGTGAACAAGCAGTGCCAACATTAATACACCAATAAAACTGCTAAAAACCTAAAGACCATGAAGGCAGAGACAGGGCGGAGGTGGAAAACAAAAAGTTAAACTGGAAAGGCGTTGATGATGAGGTCCTTGAAGTTGGGGGTCAAAGTTCAGATTGTATGAGCAGAGAAGCAGCACCTGTGGAGAAGGCATGAGCAGAGCGGAGCAGCTGAGAGCGACACGATCCGCAGCAGAGGACGCCGGAGGACGCCACGTCGAGACGATCGACGACAGCGAAGACGACAGACACGAGCGTCTGTTTCAGGTTCGCCTCGTCAGAATCGATGGGTTAATATCCGTCCGTCTGGTTGCATCCTTAGTGTTTTTGTCCTGAAACAGCAACAATGGGACGTGCCGAGTCTCAAAATAAGTCTTCTACTGCTATAGAGGCCAAAATTAATCTTTAGTATGAAAAAGAGCAACAGACAAACTGCAGAGTTTGTTTTTGACCGACGCCATGTTGATCTCTTGATTCAAGGTTCGGACTTCCGTCCCCCTCCTCAGTCTGGGCGGGAGTGTGGTTTCAAAAGCCCAGTGAGGCTTTTTTTTTTGTTTTGTTGCTTCAAAGTTTTTTTTTCCTCGAAGTTCAGAGTTCGAGAGGCTGAAAGTTTTCATCCACTCCTGCAGCCTGAAGTCACAGCTGAAGTCGTCTCCTCCTTTAATATTTTCCTCCAGGTCAGCGGGCGTCAGCGGACGGTTCCCACCCAAACAAACTCGGTCTGCTTCACAGCTGCAGACCTGGGCCTAGAAGTACTTATAATATTTTTTAAGGCTTGTTTCATCCCTTTTAGGCGCCAGGTGGGTGGAGTTTTCTGTACAGATTGTCTGGCAGAGGGTCCAGAAAAATCACAATATTCCATTTATACCGCACGTCGTATTATTTCAAATATCTAATACAGTAAATCCCACCCATCTGCTCCACTTCAGCACTTTAAAACAAATGCTAGGAAATGTTATTCAGGGTTCCTACAGATTCAGATTATTTAATTTAATTTCCTTTGATGGTTTTGATATAATTTACGCCAAAAGACACAAAGAATGCTGTGTTACTGTGCAGACACAGTCTTTGCACAACAAAATTCTGCATATATTAGCTGACATGAGTTTAAAATCGTAGAAAATATGCAGCTGGACGAACAGGCTTCTGGAGCAATCTGAGGCGTTTGTCTACACGTCTCTGGATCTGTGCAGGAACCCTGAGCAGCACTTCTCTCCCCAGGTCTGCAGGCATCGCTCTCTGACTGCACATGTTGCTAAAACTTGGGCTGGTAAAGGGCGACGCGTCCGCTGAGGCAGCCCGAGGCCAGCTGGCAGTGTGTCGGGGAGAACTTGGTGGTGAGCACCACGTCGCTGTGCGAGTAGATGGAGCGGATCTCCCTGAGGCAGCTGGTCTGGACGGGCAGGCAGTCGGCCAGCTCGCCGCAGCTCTCGTCGAAGGCCAGCAGGCGGACGCCGTAGCCATACGGGGAGCAGATGAGGCGTCCGTCCGGGCTGAAACACAACTCTTTGATGTAGCCCCTGCCGACGTTGGCCTCCTCGATGTAGTGGGTGAGGCGGAGGGAGCAGCGGGGGGAGACCAGCGGGCGGGTGGGGGCTCCCTCCTGGAACTCATACACACACGTCCACTGAGGAGAGACAGGACGGAAGACGGAGACACAGGATTAGATGTAGTCAATATCACACACTGAGGTCTGAAACTATTAACAGAGTTGCTACTCTTCATTTTCCAGAGGTTTTCCAGGACTTTTCCAGGACATTTCCAGGACATTTCCAGTTCTGATTTTAGAGTATTTGGGCATAACCTTGAGATGTTTTACTGTCACTACTTTACCACTAGCTCCTTTTGCTGTTGTATTTTTTTAATTTCTTGCCTTGTTTTAATATTATATTGTTATATTTTAGAGTATTTCATGGTTGTATTTTATTTGGAAAGCCCTTTGTCCTCTATGCTTGCAAGCACCATGCTCAAGACAATCTGCATGATTTCTGATTGTCAATGTTTGTGACAGCTACCTTATAATCACAGTGCGGCTGCCTTTATAGCAAACATTCCTGAAATACCTGAAAACAGGATTTTTTTAAATTTATGTCTACTACCGGCCACCATACATCAAGGGCAAGTTCAAAAGCTCAGGAGGGTTCAGAGGAGAAGCTGTCAGGAGCTTGTGTAAGTAAACTTCTTGCCACTGGAAATCAACTGCAAATCAACAGCTGTCCCAAAGAATCAAGCTACAAGCTTAAAATATACATGCTTCTCACCTCCTGGTCGTCCATGTTGCTGGAGCATCGGATGAGCGTGGCCCAGCCTTTAGGGTGCAGCTGCAGGGAGGTGATGCAGTTCCCTCGGTCTCTCTCTCCGGGGATCTCTGGAGTCAAAACCTCCAGGCTGTTTCGGGGAGAAAGACCTGCCAGAACAAAGTTTGTGATAACTTTAAAGTCCATCTTTATTTCTTTTGTAGAACAGAACCTCAGCTGTTACTCAGCTTCACACCGTGACTGTCTCTGACCTTCTCTGTGAGGGTGGATCTTGCTGGAGTCATTTCCCTGGCGAGGAGTTCCAGCCGACCTGGACGCTGACGTGCCTCCGTCTACAGAATCACAACAGGGTCAAAAATCATTTCTCAATCTGGAAACAACAGCAACGTTCAAATCACAGTCAACATTTAGACAGCAAAATGTCAGTAATAATGACAAATGCCCATCATATGTTCCCAGGGCCCAAAGAGTGACCTGAGAACTGCTCACGCCTCGGTCACACTACATGACTTTACACACTCAAAAGTCTAAAAACATTTAACAAAACGACAGTGACAAACCACAAAAAATCAGGAACTGGGTGACAATTACATGAAATATGGGCAGATTGATTTTTTGATCTGACCTGATCTGAGGGGGGTCCGTCGCGCTCGCAGCATGCGGTAGCTGCCCACCTCGAGGGACTGCGTGAGGTCCAGGTCGTGGAGGATGAGCAGGTACCCTGAGGAAGTGGAGATGAGCATCTTGGAACAGTCGGGCGTCAGACGCATCCTCATTAAGTAGCGGGTGTGGAAGAACTTTTTGTGCGGGCAGCCGTCCTCTGTAAACCTGCAGGGGAGGGACGGTTACAGGAGGCTTTACAGGCAGTTTGATGGCTTTTTCTGAAACAATTCAATGTAATTCTAGTTGGAAAGGTTTGCTCAAAGTGGGGAAGCATAAAGACAAACAATCCAGGAACTCTGGGTTGTTCTTCAGAAGAAAAAAAAAACAAGACTTTCAAGGTTGAATTACAGCCAAAGACCCCATTTACGCCACCTTCAAAGTTGTAAAGTTGTAGTTTTTATTTGATGGAGGGATGAAGGAAGGGGAACTGTTACAAAGTGAGTGATGGATTGGTTGGAGTTTCATGTGCAGCTGGTACATAAACAATAGACAAGAACATTTTCTATATAGATGACACATATATAAGAGACAAAAAATTTATTTTTCCCTCTTGACTGATATTATTGTTGGAAAAAAGGCTGAGTGACCAGTTGATTGAATTAACTGAGAGCACTTGTGATAATTGATTAATCATTTGTGTCATTTATTAAGAGAGAAATGACAAATGTTCGCTGGTTCCAGCCTCTCAGATTTGAGGATTTGTGGCTTTACTCTGTTTTAAATAATTTTAAATGAATATATTTGAGATTTGGGCTGTTTATTCGACAAAACAAGCTAAATGAAAACATCACTTTGGTCTCAAAGAACTTGTAATCAGCATTTTTTATCATTTTATAACATTTTTGGGACTCTCCAAAAAATTATAATAATAACTGGCTGCAGCTGTGACTACAGTCCTATCAAGTTGATTGAGTCATTTATTTATATCTCATTACGTGACAGACTGGATGTGGAGGTTATGATAATAATTATAAGGCATCATATGGAGAATGTTGCCTTATAATGTCATAAAGGCAATGTACATATGCAAACATTTTAAAGCATTTATCCAAACACTCATCGTATCGTTTGTTCAAATTTTCTTTAAAGCACACACAGCAGACACTCCGATGCTTAAAACAAACCTGTTAGTGTCCCACGTGATGACGTTGCCGTCGAAGCCAGACGTGACGAGGAGACGAGTGTTGGTGTCGTACTCGATGTTCTTCACCCAGCTGGCGTGGCCGTGCAGCGAGCAAACCTTTGAGTTCAGCTTCCGCAGATCCCACAACGCGATCGTGGTGTCGTCAGAGCAGGTGGCGAACAAACGATTGTCCAAAAACCTGCAGACAGTCAGGGGAACATTTTCATTTAACGTCCTCTGCAGACATGAGTTGACATACTGACATACTTTGACCAAAAAGATGATTCAAGAAATCATTTTTATGTTTCACTGCTCTGAGCTTCTGCTCCCTGGTTCCGTTGGATGTGGATGTGGGATGCTGCACTTCGTAAACCCTCCCTGGATGATTTAAGACGAGACAAACGCACCTTATGTTGTTGACACAGTCCTCGTGGGCCTCCGTCAGGGTTTTGATGTGTCTGGATGAGATGGGATCAAACAGCAGGACCTCAGTCTGCTCACAGGCCACAGTCAGCACCGACCTGAGCAGAGCAGACACACCAATCAGAGGGGTTTTCTTTTAACAATATGGTTTTCAGTCCAGAAAAACAAACACAGACAACTCCAACAATATCAGCAACACATAGTGGACACAAGAACATCCAACTTGCAAAATGTCTAACGCACACAGCACATGATGTTCGCTAAGAGATTACTGGACAATATAAATGAGAAAACGTCACAGCATCTATATCTATATCTATATCTATATCTATATCTATAGATATATATATATATATATATAGAGAGAGAGAGAGAGAGAGAAAGAAAATAAATAATAATAAAAAAATATATACATTTAAATCTGTATGTATGTTAGATATTATCTCAAATGTCAGTTGATACCATCCCACAACGGCAGGTGGTGTATCATCAAGCCACATGAGCAAAATGTTTTTCCAGGGAAATATAAGAATACTTAACAGCTGTCTTTGATCAAAGCCTTTAATATAAGGACTGGGAGAAGCAAGAAGCAAAACCTGAAGTTCAATTCAACTTCTCTTCCAGTTTCTGGACACTTTTTACTGGACAGTTTCTGGTTCTTTTGATTAATTTCAGAAATTATCTGGTTTCTCAGCAACACACAATGTCTGTTGGCAAAAGCAATTCAGTGAATAAACTACTTATATTCACATCCACTACATCCCTGCCAGTGGGCTGACCCTGCACCAACAGCTGTACTAACATGATTCAGATAATGAAAACTGTGAAATCAGTTTTCTCATTCTCATCTCCTGCAAACTTTCCACAAACACACTTACTTGTGCATTAAAGACCTGTGTGTTGTCCTGCTGTCACATGAGCTCATAAACACATTTGACCCGACTTGACACAGCTTGAGCGGGTTTGGCTGCAGGATTTACTTCCTTTATCTGCTGTCTGGTCACAGAGGCTTACAGCCTGTGTGTCTCTGTAGGTGTGCTTACTGCTGAGCGCCTTCTGCAGGACTCAGTTCAAGAAATTCAAATTGTCATGTTTTGGCTGTCAGATTGTCGGTTTATAAATGAATCTTTACTAGTCAGCATATCCTGCTTATGCTTTCAGACTACAGCTGTTTTAACATAACTTTCAATCAGTGGGCTTTCCTGTGCATGTGAAGTAACCCATGGACTGTAAGAGTCCAGATGAAGCATGAGAGGGTTAAACTGATGATGCAACTCAAGCACTTTTCAGGCCATTTAACCAATATTTTCAAACCCTTTCATTGCACTGTTTCAAAGATTTTCCAGGCAAGAGGGAACTCTGTGGACACGAACTCCGGATACAAGGCCTAAAATGTTGTCTTACCCGTCCGGGGAGTACTCCAGGTTGAACACCGCTCCATGGGTCTGAGTGCTCAGGTTGACAGACTCCACAGCTGGGTTCATAGAGCAGTACAAACTGGTCATTGTCCTGAAGTTATCCCTAGCTGGGTCCACAAACACCCCTCGTCTTATTGTCCTGCTCTGCAGCCATGAAAACAGGCTATTCCCCCTGCGGCTATCGGTGCTAGAGTCCCCGCCTCTCCCTGTCTGCGGCGCGGCGGCCGGCTGGCAGCCGGGCTCTCGCTCCACCGACGCCGTAGACCTCGCGCTACGCTCCGTTCGGTCCCCGCCGCTCCCCGGCGGTGAAGGCGAACCCACCGGAGCGATGTCATCTTCCACGTCCGAGTCGTCGATGTCAGGGTCTTCGTCTTTGTCGGAGACGCTGCCGCTGTTGGGCCTGTCCTGCGACTCGTCGGCGTCCTCGCTGTCGCTCTGGCGCTCCGAGCTCATTGTCGCTCCCCCAACGTCCACACAGGCGTCTGTGTTTCGGGGCGCAGCGTCTCGGCTCAACGGCGAAAAGTTGACCTACTCCGGTCACCTACCGAGCATGAAACCGTGTCTTCTTCCACCCCTTTAAGATGTCATGGCAGTGGATTTTAGCTGCATAGGTTACGTTAGGCAAATTATGTTTTGTTGTCAGACTTGGCAGCGCCTCATCGCCGCGCGTCAAATCGAACACGGTTAGCTAAAATGCGACCGGAAGAGTATAGATTTAGCCTTCAAAACAAAAGCACATATTCGTTTGTTTAAAGAAATACTACGTGTGCCTATTAAGTAGAAACAAAACACATTAGAATTATTTCTTTTTAATTTCTATTTACATTTTAATTTACTTGTGGTCGTTTTTAGGAATTTACTTACGTAGAAACAAATCCATTTTCATCATAAAAATGTTAAGTTGAAGGGTCTAGGCGGAAGTTAAAATTTTTTATTCCAATTAGCTTGACACTTTTCTCGTCACCAAAACAAATGTAAAATAAAAAGAAATGACGAATTTCCGCTTCCTTGTCCATTTTGAGGTGCATTCGCAGGTTGATTGCTGCCATCTGCTGGATAAATACTGCAAGTTATTTAGTGTATTTCCTTATTATATACGTGATATCAAACAAATTAGTTATAATATAATGCATTGGCCTCTATGCTCCGGATTACGGTGTTCATGTTTAGGTGTTTATTCTAACAAGGTTGTGAAGGGCTCTGTTGGTATTCATGAAGAGGCACAGGTGGATTTTCAAAAAGACATTTATCAACCTAAAAATTATATAAACAATTCAAAAAATATGCAATAAATGTTCCGTGACCATAACAAAGGCAACTAAACAGGATTATTTAACTAAAGCTTAGTAGAACTGAACTGAGCAGACCAAACTGACCTCTCAAGCCTTCTTCTTTTTCTTCTTTGAGGTTTGTAAACTGAATATATTTGGTTTCTGGACTGTTTGCAGTTGGCATCCTTAATGTCACATTACTGCTTCCTTCTGGATATAGTCCTCCTCAATGGCCATTTTGTGTAATCACTTTAGTACAAAAGGATGGAATGTGCAACATATTGACTCAGGAAAAATTCACAGTTTAAAGAAAATGTGCCAAAATAATAATCCAAAGTAAATGTGTGATCATGTTACTATAATATGTTCAACAATCATACCTACTTCAGTTTAGATTGAATCTATTTATATTGTCCTTTTGTTGTCACTGTTTTTCTCCACACTGTGCTTTTCTTTTTTCTTTTTTTCTTCTTATATTAATTTTGATTATTTTTTTAATCACTTCTTGTGAATGTTATATTATTCCACTAACTAACTATTAAGTTGGTGAAAAGAGTTCATACAGCAGATTAAAAAAAATACAGTTTAAATATTTTAACAATTAAATCTAAAAAAATACCAAAAAGCTAATATACTCCAAAGAAATAAACAAACTCTCTCAACTGGTAGTCCCACCATCCCTCCAGTCTGACTGACCGCTTCCTGTATTTAACAGCTCTGCTTTAGAGGATCATCTGGCCTGACGAGACGTCCCTTTAACAGAGGTGATCAGCAGAGGAACCCTCATCACTGCTAACACAGAAGAAATTAAAACACAGTAAGCTAAACTAAAGAAAAACTAAAATGTGGCTGTGTTAACAAAATGTGTGCATTACAAATAGAAACTAATGTACTGCCAACAATTGTAAATAAGATGGGTATGATGAAATGTAGTCTGTGTCATCAGTTATTTGTTATGTTATGGATGTGCAAAGTGAATCTAATGTGCATGAGGTCAAACTGAAGACTGAATGAACCACAGAGAGTAAACTACATAGAAAACAAAGGTGTGTATGTGAGTGCAAGAAGGCTACAGACATTTAAATCAGCTGTGCGGTTGCAGGTGCAGCCGTCACAAAGGTTCACGGTCATTTGATAAAGGTAAAGTGTCAAATACCATTTTCAGAAAACCAGAATGCTTCAGTTTCTACTTATTGTACTTCTGTTTTGAGTTGAATTACAAACTTTCTATAATCCAAGGACAATTTCAAAGAATAAAAAAGTGTTGGGGTTTTTTTTTTTTGCCACTTGTATAAATTATTCCTTTTAAATTATGGTTTTTGATCTGTCGTTTTTGATGGTGCTTTACCCCTGTCCAGGGTTTCTTCATCTCTGCTGAAACCATTTCCTCACATAATAAACCTTTAGGCATTAACCTGCAAAGGGGCCCTGAGGGCAAAGATACGCTGCTGGGCAGACTGGTGCCTGTATTTATGGGCCCAGTTTCCCAGTTAATAATCCAGCATTGCTGTCAGGGGAAAAATAGCAAAGGTGCACTTTTCAAATTTATATTCAATGAGTGTGTCTATATTGTTAAGGCATTATGTACTGATTAAATGGATTAATAGATGAGATTAAATGTGTCAGGTGAAGAGTGGTTTACCTCCTCTGCCAAACACTTTATTGTGGGGAGGCCTGTTAGGTGTTTTGTAATGTTTTTGACAAAACTAATTAAGTTCTTCAAACAAACACAATTGATTTTTTTTTTCAAATTCAAGTTCATCACAGTGAACTTAAAGCAACCTTTATAATACTTCGGTTGCACAATTCTTATTTAGGCCAAATATCGGTTAATTTACATAACCCTAATGTTCATTACACCATTAAAATCACAGCAGCATAGCACTTTGTTGTCAGACTTCTGTTGCTCTTGATTACATGTGTGGTTCACTGTGTAAACACAGGGGTCTGATGTTTCAGTATCCGTTGGCACCAGTAGAAAGTGATGGCAGACACTTTGACTGTACATCCAGGTGAGAGCTGACATGCCGGGACAGTAGGATGAAGCGCAGCTGCTGCCAAGTTGGTGCACAAACAGCACGCTGCCCCGAGGCGAAAACAAAATTACAGTTTGTGTTGTGGTAGCCTGTTGGTGTTTGCATGCCTCGACACTGTGGGCTGTTTTGTATGCGCGCGCGTGCTTGAGTTCGTGCGCCCTCTCGAGTTAATTGCGCGTTTTCCTCCACCAACTTGCTGCGGTGTAGAAAACCACTGTGCGGACAGTAAAGTATACATCCCATTAACCTGACCGCCATTACGAATCTGTTTTGTTTTATCTGTCAGTAATTAGCCTGATGGGAGGCAGAACTGGCGACAAGGTGCGTTTCTACCTGCTCGAGCAGGTGGGGAGACACGGAGGGCAGATGAGGCAGTGGCTGGCTGCTGGGACGCACGAGCAGCTACATACGTTTGCGCAACTGTAACGTGTGTGTTCACGTGCACGCGCGCGCACTTACACTCTGGCTCATACATAAAGGAGAGCAAACAGCTGGCCTCTTTCGGGGGCAGACGGCAAAAATGACAAGAACGCGGGATGCTGCGCTCCATCCAAGCGGAGCCGGTTGCGCGGTTTTACGCGCGGCGGCAGGTCCGAGCTCACCTAAAAAGACCCCGAGCCTTTCTGAGCTTATCCTGGTCATGTCAGTGATGCTGCTCAGAGTTTTTAGTTTTTTCCCCAACGGTGTCATAAATATCTCATTAGATAAGTAGAAGATAAGAGGCGAGATAAGAGATCGAGAGGGGTTTTAAAATTCAGGTCGAGCCGGTCGAACATTCTGGTTTAAGGCAAAAAGGCTCCTCGGAATAATCTGAACTGGTATCTATCTGCCTCAGTGCTGTGTTACAGGAACCTGACATACACACCCCATTTGTTTATAACTGTCCTCCTCTCAGATGTTGTGCTGTAAC
>JAPZEA010000007.1:4962313-4975977 GCA_029783685.1 Heniochus monoceros
CTGGATGTACATACTGGTAGCTTCTTTTTCTAACTTTAGATTTTACAGGTCTGTTCCCAACTTCAATAGAGATGGGAGGGATGTTTCGTTTTTGTTTTTTAATGTTTTGTTATGTTTTTTGTCTTAGATGGCACCAAAGCCCACATGCAGAACTTTAAATTTATGTCAAAATGTATAAACCAGCAAATGTTTAGATAGAACAGGGTCTCTGCATCGTCAGTTGCAACTTGAGAAGGTGGTGTTAGTGTAGAAAAACCAAATAGCCATAGGCAGAACTTCACCAGCCTTTGACCAGTGGCCAGCATTAGTTTCCCACCCTGTTTGTGAACGTTAAACAAGTCCAGACTTAGCCCTGATGCTGCCATGGCTCTGCTACCTCCTGGCTTCAGAGCTGCTCAATCAGCAGACTGGAATTAGACCAGTGACCAGGTTGAACTCTGTGCTGGCATTTGGACTGTGGTACCGAGGCATGTTGTTGAATAGCTAACTGTCCTTGTTTAAAGAACATGAGCCTTTAACTCGATTTTCTGAGTTGGTTTGATGACTCTGAGTTGTTGCTAAGAGCTCAGTTACAAACATACAGTGTAGGCACTGCACAGAAATATTGGTGATAGTCACAATATCCAAGTAAGGTTAAACCACACTCACTACATATATCTATATTTCGGGATGGTTTCTCAGAATTTTGTTTTGTCCTTCATACATTGTTGTTGATGCGGTGTTTTCTTTATTTAATTCTCTCTATCAACAGTAATGGGCTGATTTCCACTTACGTTCAAGATGGCGAGACACAGAAAGTGCATCCTCTGTGAAACAGTCCACGCCTCCAAGCAGGTAGTTCACCCTCAAACATAATTTATGCTATGAATGTGTAAATACTGTATGATTTCATTTGATACTTTCAGCTCAGGCTCCTCTGACACTGGAGTTACACAAACTGGTTGACAAAGTTAATATTAAGGGTTTGTTAAAAACAAAAAACCAGTGCAGTAATATTGTGTATACATTCTGATGGATTGCTACTAATCTACACATGGTTTTGTGTTTACGTACTTTTATGTAGGTTTAGCTGGAAAAAAAAACAGCCCTTCATCATTGTGACATTTCATTTTTCAGCTAATTTGGCATTTTAATGGTTTGTTTAGTTTAAAAGTCTGAGAATTTTCTCATAAAGGAACATGTCATCCTTCAGTTTATCTGAAAAATGTAAGATCACCACAGTTGGAGATGCATGGTTTTCTATGGAAAGTGATATATCTGTCTCAATCACCTGTGCTCTGCACAGCTGGGACATGTAAATTCCCATTCGTGGGAATCAGTGAAGTGTTATCGACCACCTAAACTACACAAGTAAACATGCAGGAAATTGACAAGTTTTTGGATACCTAAACGCCTTCTTTTCATTGTGTATCTGCAGGAGATGGATGAGCACATGAGAAGTATGCTGCACCACCGTGAGCTGGAGAAGCTCAAAGGCCGGTGAGTTGTTTATCCAAAAATAAACAGCATGCACAGATAACATGTAAGTACATATCATGACTCTAAATTCTCATTGATTTTTGCAAAATAATCATGGATACATATTCCTGATTAGTGATCTTGGTCACAACATTTAACAAAATATTTGGTATCGTAGTTTGGACTATAATTGCATTTTATTCAATGCACAATTTTTAAAGGAACTATTAATGATGATACAGAAACTTTGAATTTGATTCAAAAGTTTTGCCCAAATCTATTTGGGTCATGAGGCACGTGTGCACACAGGCACGTGCTGATCACAGTTATCGGGCAAGTGGATATATGGGCAGCTGTCTCAACTGTGGCATGTATATTTAGACACAATCTCTCCGGAACAACAGGCATGACCGATAGAAGGCAACTGGCAATCTTGTGACTCCCATGTAGATTACTGAAAGTATGTGGCCTGTCGCTGAGATCGAGGAATCTCAAGTGGAGCAAATATTGATCAAGGCCTGAGTTGCTATATTTCTGGGATTTCATATGAACACTAATGTGCAGAATTGGCATGTTATTAATCATGATGGTCAGGTAAATCTGTAAATAATGATATGAACAAAAAAAGTTGAGTTTCATAGGAATGCACGGTGATTTGGAAAACTGCCTGTTGAGGAATGTGATGGCTGGACCTTAACTTTACATAGAGCTTGATACAGTTCTATGTGAGGTCCATACTGACTTACAAATTGCAATTCCAGCAAAGGAAATCATCATTATTAAATTAGGGTGCATATCCCCCTCCACTGCAGCTGAGAAATAATGTGTCAAAAAGAAAAGGTAACCCTATCTCATTGATAAAGAGTCTGCCAACTGCACGAGAGGTCAGAAAATGGCAGCATGCCATGACATAGATATTGAAAAAGAAATTGAGAAGGAGCCAGCAAAGTCACTGCCCCTATCAGAATCACAAGATGACATACTTGGGAGAGGTTTTGAAGCGGAGGCTATGAGCAGCTGCACCAGGCTCCTGTTACACAGGCTTTGCTTGCGATTGGTCGGCAGGATTTTCAGGCCTGTTCTAATAACACATGCTGTCCTGCAGGGGGGCTGGGTCCTGGCTCTCAGAGAGAAGCGTGAGGTCAAATACAGACATCGCCTTCTGTAGCGTCTCAGAGCACAGCGGACACCATCATGAAAGCGCACTAGGCTGAGGGCGCCGTGCCTCTCTCCGCTCCACGCGTCCCAGTGCTGAGCTGCATGGCTGGCTGTGGCGGCTGGACATAAACAGCTAGATTAACATGCTGCCTGAGTCCAGCCTGGCTCCTGTCCTTACCCTGTCACCTATGGCCTGCTGAAGAAAGGAGAACCAGGATCAGGAAGATAAAGATTTTAACTTTTTTTTTTTTTTTAAACGAAGAGAAAATTATAAGTTAGCTACCTCCTGATCTGTGACGGATAGAGAATTTGGATGTTATTTTCTAAGGATTGTTGAGTATTCTCCTTTCCTGATTTTATTTTGACTTTGAAGTAACAGAAAGTAGAGCCAGAGTACGTCGTCGCAGGCTCTGCAGGCAAGAAAACCAAACCAGACGAGATCAGAACAATGCCTGAAGGAATGATTGAAAGCCCGCTCTCGCCTTCCCTCCCCAGGGACTGCGGACACGAGTGCAGAGTCTGCAAGGTAACGGTGGTGAGCCTGACTGATTATGCCAGCCACATCTCCAGTCCCACGCACAAGCAGAATGTGGAGGCTGCAGAACAAAAGCATGCTGGGAACGGCCTTGACGAGGACTACTTCGATCAGGTTTTGGTGGATCTGATTGAGAAGAGAAAAAAACAGATCAGGTAAGACTGTCACACTATTGAACACATTTTTCTTGATGTAGTTAGCTTTTGAGCTGAGAGAAGTGTTGCTTTAAAACAATGAAAAAGAGTTGTAGTATTTACAAAAAAATCTTAAAAATGTTGTCTAATGGCTATTTACTGGTTTTCAGGGCTTATAATATAATATGTATAAACTGTTCATTAAATTGTTTGTGTGCAAATATGAGGAATGAGTGATGATTTTGATGGAATATGCTTTTTTTGGGATATTTTTTCCATAAAAAAAAAACATATTTTCTATTTGACAGCATGACATTTGACCACTAGACCAGGGCCTTTCCAAAATATTGCCATTTATAAAACTCAACTTCAGTGGGCAATATTTCATTACAATATGTCATTGATCAACTGTTCAACACTAGTCTCTGTTTATAACTGTTTATAGTATTTACTCTGTTTATACAATTTAACCACAAATGTGAAGGTAAGCGATAGCTCACGGACGCTTTGTGTGTACATGCGCCATGTATAGTCACATTTTGCTCGGTGGTGCTCACAGGCCTGTTTTAGCTGCTGCTTCACATCGAGCTGTGGCTGGAGTCGTATGTCAGGACTGCAGCCTAAAAAAAAGCATGACTGCACTCACAAAGTTCAGCTACATGCTTCCTCAGGTTTACTGCCCTCTAGAAACAGTAAAACACATCCAGAAACCTTCACTTCAACGCCGCCATCCTCTCAGTTCTGGAATAAATTCTGTAGAATTTCCTTTGATGTGCGATGTGGGGTTGGGATTGTAAAAAAACAAAAGTGTCAGGTTTGCGTTCAGCCTGTCACATGTCAGATCATCTCCCTCTGCAGGTCGTTGTTGTAGGTCACACTGTAAACCAGTCCTCGACACCTGAGAACAGTTAGGGTTGCCAGGAAGACTTTTTTAAGGCTTGTAGAACATATACCAGTGTATTTGAAATAATGATTTTTATGCAGCTTCCCATTGCAACCAAGGAAACTTAAACATGCATCAATTTTTTTACCATTTGGGGGCAGCAGAAACAAGCTGTAAACACAACTTTGACATTTTTTTTATCACCTTTTAAATTAATAGTTCAAACTTTCCTGCCTGTCACGTGATCCAATGTGAACAAAAACATCTTGACTTTACTTTGTTTTTCTTTCACATTTGTTGTTGCTGTATTGTGGCTCTCACATTAACATATGTAAAAATCTTGTTTGTAGAAAAGAGAAGGAGGCTGCTGCTGCAAAGCTGGCAAAAGAAGAAGAGGATCGAAGGAGACAGGAGGAGTTCCAGCAGAGGCTAAAGGAAGCTAAGGAGCGTTACCGGTTGGAGTGTGCCTGGCAGCAGCCTTCACGGGGGTTCGGTGGCTCCAGTCACCAGAGTTCTTGGTATAAGAGCAACAGATATAATGCCAGGGCAGGGGAGCCACGACCCTGGCACCACGGTACACAGGGAAAGAGCGCCACCTGGCATGCTCAGGAGCCTCCCAACTTTGAGAAATGGAGAGAGTTTTCTGGTGGAAGCTTGCATAACCAGGAAGGTTGGGGCAATAAGTGGAATCAGGGTTCATTTTCTGGCAATCAGCGAAGTCGACTGCCTTGGCTCAGCGAGGGAGGCAGTAGTAATGGCTTTTATGGCCGAAACAATTTTTCCCAGAACACACAAAGAGGCCGGCCCCTGAGCCTTGTGGGGCCTTCTTATATGTATCCACCTCCACCCAGTTTTTTTGGCCAGGCTCTCAACCAGTTCCAAAATACAGGCAATGACCAGGGAGGGCAGCAGGGTGATGGGCTTCAGAATGGGGAGGGACAATCAGCAGAACCTGAACATAGCAGTAGTAAGACCTCTAAGACCTTTGGTAGCAATCCTAAACTGGACAAAGCCTGTCGGTGGTCACCATATCCTGTCACAAAGGGTTTTGAATCTTTACCCCACAAGGATACCAACACAAACTCATCAGAGAAGCACCCCAAAGCCCCCCAACCCCAGAAGCAAGACAAGGCACCGGAAACCGGTGCCTTTAAGAGGCAGTCCCGACCTGAACAGAAAACAGGGCTGTTGACAACAAGTGGACAAAGTGTGGAAGAGAAGGGGAGGCATATAATGAACCCCAAGACCAAACCCAGAGATCGGAGTAGCAGCAGCAGCAGAAGCAGCAGTGCTCAGAGAGATGAACAGCTGAACTCTGCATCTGGTTCTTCGAATCAGAAGGCAAATAAGCCATTGCTGCATAAAGACAGGAAGGTGTCCTCAATTTTTGGTCTCAGCAGTAGAGCTCAACTCAGCAAGGCCTCCAGTCAAGTACAAGCAAAATCAACCACAAAGCAGAGTGGATTCAGTCTCCAGGCTCCACCCGCAGGGCCCCTTCAATCAAGGAAAGAACAGCAGCTCCCCGAAACGTTCAAGAAAGCCAGGCAGCTTGTGTTGGAAAAGAGGGCCTCTTTGGAAAGCTCTAGAAACAACAGGATGGAGATGGCACTGCACATTGTGGAGGAGCAGCAGAGTCAGAGTCAGGTTGGAATGAACAAAGAAAACAGCTGCAGGCAGAATGCAGCTAAACCAAGTTTACCTGACTCAGTCCGATCAGAAAAGCCTGCATTGCAATGTTCAGACAGCAGCCAGTTTCTACAGTCGTTGCAAGTTAGCACCTCTACCATGGAGAGCTCAGAGCCTGCAGCTTCAAGCAGGGAAGACGAGGAAACCGCGAAGAAAGAGGAGAAGGAAACATGCCCAGTGGCCCCAGGTGAGGCCATGCAGGCTGTTGAAGCAGGACAGAGCTCTGAGAGTGACACCTGCAGAAGTGGCGAAGCTCAGTCGGTCTCAGGGTCAAACACGTCAAGTCTGTCCAAACTCGACCTGCCTCCTGTCTTAAAACGCGACCTGACCAAACACATCTGCTCCAAGAGCAAAACAGGTAGCCACGAGCCCAACCTGAACATTGCTAGACGGGTGAGAAACCTGAGTGAGTCGCGGAGAAGTGACACCGAAAAGGACTCAGGGCTCAAACCAACTGTACGGCAGCTCATCAGCTCCTCTGGGTCCCGACGCAATGTGAACTGGGAGCAGGTGTATCAGGAGGTCAGGAAGAAGCAAGACAAAGGGAAAGGCATGCCAAGGTGAGATTTTGGTCTTACAGTTAGTTTTAGAGTGTTATTTTGGATTTCAGCTACTCATGTTTTGTCTTGTCTGTCTCCTGTCCTGCAGGTTTGGGATAGAGATGGTGCCGTTAGACCAGGAGGACCAGAGCCAGGAGGAGGACGACATTCCCCTGCTAGAGGGTTTCCATTGGGACTCGTTGATGGACGTCTCCACCTCGGGCACCTCCCGAAAACGCTCCTTATCAGAGAGCAGCCTCGCCCCTGCCTCCAGTCACTCCCTGTTTACATCCCTGATGTCCAAGGAGACGGCACAGAGAGACGGCCTCAGCTCAGAGCAGCAGGGATCTTCTGTTTGTCCCTGTCCCGTATTCACTCAAGGGAACAAAGACAATCAGCGCCAGCAAGAAGTGGAGCAGTTGCTCGGTCAGTTTGAGGCTGAAGCACAAAAGCAGCCAGACAAACTAACGTCAGCGACAGTGAAGGCCCTGCAGAGGTCTGATTCAGTGCTCGGGGACAGCAGTTCAGGGACGGAGCAGTACGACGGCCAGGGAACAGGAAAGAGGCGAAGAGCAGCCGGGGTGAGTAACGGAAGCAGTGCAAAGGCGAACTCCACTGATTTTACACATGAAAGTCTGTTTACAGGTCTTGAGGGGTTGTATAAAGCTGTTTGTGCTGTCATAGTGAGCCGTGGGAAATCTGAAAAGTGATGTCTCATGAGTCAGCGTTGGTTGGGGCTTAAATCAGTATGAGCAATCACATTTATTTGTGTGTACTTTAATACAGACGAGCAGAATGTGACCCTTTCCTTTCTCTCTTGTAGGATATTCCAAGTGCAGAGACTTCTTGCGTGGAGCACAATAACAAAAGAAGGAAGGTCAAATCAAAAAAAGGTTAGTCGTCATGCATGTATCATTTTACTGATACTTTGGGAGTGAAATGTATATGATTTTGTCCAGCATGTTGTCTGTTAATCTAATTTAATCGTATTGATTGAATGGTTTGACAGCTTCAGTCATCATTTAGGTCTTAGTGCTGTACATTGGCAGTGTGACTAAATTCAAGATTAGAAATCATGACATGAAGCCAATCCACTGATGGTTCATAAGTATCTTTTGGACTCCGCGCAGAGCGCTTACAGATCGACCAGCTGCTGGCTGTTTCTCTGCGGGAAGAAGAGCTGAGCCGCTCCCTGCAGACTGTGGACACCAGCTTGATCCAGGCCCGGGCTGCGCTGGAGGCCGCTTACATGGAGGTGCAGCGTCTCATGGTGGTTAAACAGCAGGTAATAAAGGGTTGTGTTTATATACACTTATGTTTCAGAGAGTAAGAGAGTGTTAGAGTTCCCCTCCTGAGTGGCTGATTCTCTCCTGGAGAGTTGTGCAGTTTTGGGGCCAGTGCATTTGATGCAAGTGTTCAGAGTTTACTGAGCTTATACTGCAAAAACAAACAATAAATGGATGAATTATTAATTAGAATAAGCAAAATTATGTACCAACAGAACAGGAAAATTTCACTTACCAAGATTTTTATGAACAAGTGAAGATATCTGGCCTCAAAGAACCCACAGTTATCTTAAAAGTTGTGCAACCAGACTAAAAATAACTACAGGTGTCTGGATACAAAAAAACTCTGGCTGTCGATCAAACAGTTTTATATTTCCGGAAATTCTGGTTTCAAGCATCAAGTTACTCAGAAACAAGAAACAATCTCAGTAAGAAGTTTTAATATCAGACAAAAACAAGCATGTATTGCCTTGATTTAAGATATTTCTTCTTACTTAGATTTTGCTTATTGCAGTGTGGTGAGTATTTGCTGTCTTGCCAGCCATTTGATTATTTCTGTGGTTGAGGTGGTGAAGGCTGCCACATATGTAGCCTTCTATTAGTGCGTGTGGGTGGGACTGGATGGAAGTATGCTACTGATAGTTTTTGCTAAATATGTTTCTTCATATTTAGTCGGAGCTTTTAGGCCGGCTGTTTTTCTTGCTTTTAGTGGAAGTTTGGTGTCACGTTCCTTACTCAGTAATCACCCTAATGTTACCCACTTACAGGCAGAAAGAGTCACTTTCTGATGGCTCCTGTTTGATTTTGTCTTACTCAGATGACTGGAGAGATGAACACACTGAGAAACAAGCGCATTGAGTTACTAAAAGGGATGCAAGGTATGGACATGTCTGAGTATGAAATATGTGAAATTATGTTTCATGAAATGCTTTAAATTGTAAGTTTTACTGCCAGTGACTGCATCTGAGTTTAATTTGAAACAGAACTAGTTCACCATAACTTGTTCTCATTGTAGTTGTCAGACATTTATGTAGTTGTAATTTATCTTGTGTGACTTTTTTTTCCTGCAGGTAGCAGGGAGGAAGCACCTCAGGTGAAACTGAAAGAAGAAAAGATGGATTCGGTAGAAGCTGAGCATCACATCCCCTCCTCCGTTACGTTTTCCTCTGTGACGGACGCTGCTGCTGCCCCCAGTCCAAGTCCTCGTGCGGAGCGTGCCTCCCCTCCCTCTCCCAGCCTTCCCTTCAGGCCTGTAGTTATCAAGCAGGAGCCTCAGTCTCCTGTCCATGTCAGCTCAGAGCTGGACTCCGTGGACAATATAACCCACTTTGCTCACAGCACCACTCCAGAGCTGCTTGTCTCTCCTGCTGCAGCGTCTCCACCAGGTAGCATCACTCAGTGCACAGTATCAGTGTTCGCGACATGTTAGCAGTGACACCAGTGTTTTTTTCTTGTTTATATATTGGTTTATGGTAATAGTTTATTTGACATTGTGTGCTCATTGATCACTGTGTTTCTTGGCATTTTACATGTGGATAACATGAGCTTAACTAGATATGAAAAAGACAAACACAAAAGAGAAAGTTTTCATGCAATACCTCTAATGGACAGTTGGTGGCAGTTATATGCCAAGAAATGTGCCAGGAAGAGGTACTAGAGAAGATTGCTGTCTTGCAAAAATTGATATAATGTTTTCTAGATAGACTCGAAAATATAACAGCTTTAACCTGTGAAAACATACATATCATACATACCTGCCTAAACTGCCTGGTCCTGAAACACAGGAAATGTTCAGACATTTATAATCTACATCTATACTAATAAACAATCCTATTTTTACATTCAGATAAGTGCACTAAGTGGAAGGAAAATAGAGAAGAAACTCTGAAAATGACTCAATTTTTGGACAGTGTTCATGTCAGTAAAAGTTACAGTGTACTGATCCATGTGCATCTGAAACTCTTGCAGCTCCTGCCTTAAATTTCCAGCCGTCTCCAGAAAGAAAGCCTGAGCTGTACCAAACCAACACAGAACATAATTGGGAGGACTTTTGCAAGCCTGCAGACTGCAAAGAGAGCCTGTCAGGACCGGCTGAGACGACAGAAAAGGCCATTCAGGCAACAAGGAACAGTCTCACTCCTTCGCCTGACTCCAAAATGTCCATTCTCTCAGCCAGCGGGAGGGGCTCTGAAGTGGGGAGTGCTGTTGACTGTGCAGCCATACAGCCGTTTGAGCCCCCCTCAGTGCCCTCAGTCCTTAATATGCCTGCCTCTCCATCTGAACTGAGGAGCGGGAAGCGTGTAAGGAAGCTGAAGAAGAGGAAGGTGCTGAAGAAGGCCCAGGGGACAGAGCAGCCAGAGAGCAGTGACACTGAGATAGATGGAGAGGCCTTGAGGCCGAGGTGGCTCCGACCACGCAGGAGACCCAGCGGAAGCTCCCAGGTCAGCACCTCCACTCAGCCGTCAGAAGACAGAGACGCTGATGTGAACATGAAGGAGGGTGAGGAGACCTCGAGGCAGCCGTTTGCAACCATCAAACATCAGAAAGCAGACCTCAAGTCCCCTAAACACATGGAGCCTCCCCAGGTGGCACCTGCTGAACTTACACTGAACTTAGATTCAGAGGAAAGCATGGAGGTCACTGCAGCCTGCCAGCAGCCCCACATGGACGCCCTGGTTCCAGCTTTCCCTCCAGCCCACATCCCAGACTCCTCCAGACCTGAGCCACAGAGTCTGGCCTGCAGTGAGGTCACCTCCACCAGTGACATGGATGTGTGTAAATCCTCTGAGAGGTGAGGCTTGAGACAAAACAATCACAACTTAAACTCACTCATTTAGCTTGAAAATGTCAAGTAAAAACCTTCTAAACCTTTGACAGGATCAGATGACTTGTACACAAAAATATGTTAAAGTGCTGTCAACTGTAAATTTTAAGATATAAGAACTGGATTTTAGAGAGTTCAGAGTTCATGAAAACTAACATTCTGCAGACCCTCACTGCTTTTATTTGTCTTGTGCCTTTACTAAAGACTGGTTATGATCTTTGCATGGAGTCCCAACATTAAACCCCAGCAGCCAAAAATCAAATCACTCATCGTCTCCACCTTTTCTCCCCACAGTGACGTTCAGACGACCATCACGTTGCCCAAGATAACCAAGGCCTCGTCAGGTACGTTCAACCCCTGGGGACTGCTAATCATTCCTCGATCTGAGCAGCCAGAATTAGAAACGTTGTACTCCCTGAGCAGGTTAAAATAAACCCTGGAGTACCAAAATGACTTTTTATGGGCAGGATATTCATAGATCTGTTGTCGCTGTACAGCACGATGATGAATGGACACAACGCTCTGAGACTATGTTCATTTAACCTGATCGTAACCACCGTCTGCAGAAAAACATACAAAACCTACACTTAGAAAATGATCAGTAGACTGATGAATCCATAGATCATCACCCTCCTTTGCTTTATTTGGTGTGGTGACACAGAATCTTATTTTAAATAATACATTTAATTTTGTCTTATGCTGGTGGTGACGAAATTTAGACTGTCTGGAAAGATTGTAATCCTCCAACATTTGCACGGTGGATTAGGGATATTCTGTACGTTATTAAACTGGAGAAGATTAGTTATACTGTTAGGGGCTCAGCTGACAAGTTTACATTGATGGGGTAACCTTTCCTTAGTCCTCTTGATGCTGTAGTTCTGATAATTTTCTGGCTCTAAAGAGTTCAGTGAAAATCAGAAATGAAGCAGTGGAAAGATCTCTGATGTGTCTTAGTGTTGACATATTTCTGCTTCCCTCTTCTGCTTATTTCTATGCATATCAGTGCCCTAGATAATATGATGTACTCTTCTAGACCCCTAAGAAGTTATTATTTATTTTCCTTTAGTCCTAATTATTTTACATATTTATGTTTTCTTGCATAGTTTGTGTACCCTCTGAATGTTACCATGGGTGGCAAGAGGGGGAATATCAGTCAACGTGTTTCTACAGTGAAGTTGTATCACCAAAATGACACAACCACATCCTGCATATCTGAGTTTTTTAACAAGAAAGCTGAGGAAAAATGCGTTCCTTTAAAACAGATACGACCTATAGAGAGTTTAGAGAAATAGAAAGTTCTGCACCTGTTTGTTTGCAGTGACCAACAACTATGAATATGTTGCAGCTTTTTAAACTCAATTATGGCATTTTAAGTAAATTGCATTTATACAAAATGCTCTTTATCTTTGTGCTCATGTGTGTATTTTATGAATTTCGTGTTTTCACAGATGCGTCATCTGACCACGGTGAGGACGATTTGCCCACTGAAGGTGTGTTCGAGGGCCACCAGGAGGCGGTGAACGCCATGCAGATCCACAACGGGCTGCTGTACACTTGCTCAGGAGACCGGACGGTCAAAGCCTTCGACCTGGTGGTGAGTGCTGATGAATAATCTCTGCTGCTGTTTGTCAGGACGTCAGAGGTTTTGTTGGACCCAAAACTGCGTTAACTTCTGCTCCTGTTTTGTTGTTGTTGCAGAGTCATAAATGTGTTGGTGTGTTTGAGGGTCACAGCTCTAAAGTGAGCTGCCTGTTGGTGTCTGCGGCTCCCTCCCTGCATCATCGCCTTTACTCTGGATCCAGTGACCAGACCATCCGCTGTTACAGTCTCAAGGTAAAAACACTCGTCCTTTAACTGAGCAATCATATCACGTCAAGTCCAGTGTTCTTAATGTCAGCATCACAGGAAATGGAAGAAGAGTGGCAGATGAGGTGCTGTCTTTTCAGGTCAGTGCCCCAAAGTATAAATTCAGTTAATTTCAGGCCTCATATTCTTTCATGTCTGCAGACACGAGAGCTGGAGCAGCAGTTCTCTCTGTCAGACCGAGTCCTCTGCCTCCACAGTCGCTGGAAGTTTTTGTACGCTGGTCTGGCAAACGGCACAGTGGTGACCTTTAACCTCAAGGTGAGAGACTTCTGCAGTAATGCTGTTATTACTGTCAATTTAAGGCAGTTATTCTTGGCTCCCGCAGTGGGTGTGATTATTTTTATCTGGAAATGCATACCTGCCAACACTTCCTGGGTTTTTATATGAACTCAGCCTGAAACGACTAGTCAAGTAATTGATTAGATGATTGACAGGATATAAATCTGCAGTCAGCTGCTTTGCCATGCGACTGCAAACTGAGTATCTTTGGGTTTGGCCTGTCATTTTTAAGACCAAGAGCTCAATTAATTAGGAAAAGAAGCTGTAGATGAATCAATAATGAAAACAGTTTGTGGAGTATGTGCTATGAGCATGTTACTGAAGTCAAGTCTTGAGCTCAAAGTTAATATTTTATGCATATTTTGCCACAACTGGGGGGGAAAACTGTTTTAAATGCATCATGTCATAAAGTGTATGTAGCTGTGTTGGATTGTTTTGGGGAGAAAAAGTGAGGATTTCATTTCTGTTTTGCAATTCTTCGTTCAGACAAACAAGCAGATGGATGTGTTCGAGTGCCACGGGCCGCGGGCCGTGAGCTGTCTGGCCTCATCACAGGAGGGAGCCCGGAGGATCCTGCTGGTCGGCTCCTACGACAGCACCATCAGCGTGAGAGACGCCAAGAACGGACTGCTGCTGCGCACACTGGAGGGACACACCAAAACCGTCCTCTGCATGAAGGTAGGTCCAGTCTGACACCTGAGCTTCAGGGGTGAGACTTCCTGCCTGGAGGAGGAAAGTTCACTTCAGATATAAGAAGTGTTGGATTGCACAGAAAAGTAAAGGAGCAAACAGGGAATTTACACAAGCTGACATTTTGCATGGTGTGTCTTAAGCTTTGGTGCTTTGTAGTGATGGAGGGTATGCACTGTACAAATGTATTTATGGTGTTTGTTATTTGTATTCTGCACGCATAATGTACAGTGAAGATAAATTTTCTCTTTTGCAGACAGTAAAATTATTATTGTTATTTATTTTCTGTATTTATTTTCTGTGTGGTTGTTAAAACCATGCTGATG
>JAPZEA010000007.1:5430775-5441008 GCA_029783685.1 Heniochus monoceros
AACACTAAGACAGCAGTCGGGATTCGTGAAACGTTTTTCAGCCCGGCAGCAGCAGAAAAATAGACCAGGAAGCCAAAATCAGCTTCATCACAGAAGCTCAAACCAACACCTCTGATATTACCGAAACAATGTTTGATTCCAATTTAAACAAGTGTTTCTAAAAGTGCCTCAGCGATATGACACCAGGAGCATTTACACATCATTCAAGCAGCTGTGGCCTGAATTAGCACGATGGCACAGCCTGAGCAAACACGACTATCTGCCGAGTCCGAGCCCAAACACTATCATAACACTTGAGCCCTGAGAGGCGAAGGACAACTTTTGATGGCGTGTTTTCTGCACAGCCAACTCGGGCTTGTCAGTGAAGTACCCTACAGACCTGTCCAAACAATAGTCCGCTCTCTTAGCAGCCTCTTCAAGTTGGTTCCATGTGTAGCTGAGCCCCCGGTGCCTCCCTCCCCTTTGCTCTTTTTTTTTTTTCCATCCCTCTCTGCTCGGGTCTGGTCTCCTCGTCCTCATCGGGAATAAGTGACTATATAACAAATCGGTGAGGCAGCGCGGACTGCCAAGGTCATTGGGTTTGTGAGGGGAGCTGGCTAACGTTGCCCACAGAGAGTATACCTTGCCAGTTTGAGTGGGTTCCAGCTCTCGTATTGCTAGAGCTCAGTTCCACTACAGCCGGAGCTCAAATCCTTCCTGTGCCCTCCAGATGGATAACAGAAACCCTGTTTAGCTGACTATCGATCCACCGCACTGCCCCCCATCAAGGACTCTTCCTTCTGAGATGAACCTACTAACACCCCCTCTTCAAACTTTTTTTTTGTAATGGGATTAATATCTGGCTGCATTTATATTTTAGTCGCGGTCATGTTTGCTGTTTAGTGCATTTAAGGTAAATCAAGACATCATGCATGCGCAACTGTAAGTGCTGCTTTTTGCATTTCCCAGAGATCATTCAGCAATTAAACTCTGGGCAGCACTGTGGGCTGTTTTTGCTGATGTAATCTGAATTAAAAGTCTGTGTGGCCCTTTTTTTTTTTTAAGCTTGCACATGCCCACTCCAGCTGCTTTTTCCTCCAGTCGCCTGCTCCCACAATCCTTTGCACCGAGCCTGCTCACTAACCTGCAATGTGTGCAGTGTAGTTTCCATATCCTGATTTAAAGAAATCCTATAAATGTGGATGCAATGTGTCACAGGCATTGAATACCACTCCCAAACTGTGCGTAGCTTACAAACACTAAACTATGCACCCTGTGCTGTGTTCACGCATTACGTGAATGCCGATGCCCGCCTGCAGCCTTGAGAGAGACAAAAAAACATGTCGCTAACATCTGCTGCAGGTCTTGAGGGAGATGCAGACCACGCCAGACCTCTTATCTGAATTTCTGCACGTCCTCTCTTTGGCTTTGCGGCTAACACGGCTTGCGCTGACTGCTCGGTTCCTCTTTCTGTTGATTTCAAGCAGTTTGCTGTCGACAATTGCTACACTTTACTTCCTGTAAGCCTCAAGGACTCAAACTGCCACTTCAAAACATCATATTGTAACAAACTGGGTGAAATGTTAAGAGCTAATGTTATGAGTGTCACTGTGTTTAGAGACGTTAGCGCAGTTGGAGAGATAAGGATGAAATGACTGTTAATTGTAGGCGCTGCTACTGCAATTGTGGGCGTTTTAGCGAAAGGCTAGCTGAGAGCTAACCACACAGCTAATCGTAGCCTGTGTGCAACACCAGGACTCATCTTACCGAGGGCTCCTCCATATGTGAAGAGATTTTATAAACCTAGTTTGAGTCAAATCAATATTGTCTTATATCAATTTGATAAACTTACTGACTCTATTATTGGTCACATGTCCATTCCAGGCTGACACATCTGTAGCTAGAAGTGGTTAAATATGGAGGGCAGTGCACATGATCTGGCGTAATTTTGTGGGATTTCTCCTCTTTATATGCTCACCTCTAAGATGTTAATGCAACAAAAGTGAGTTTTTCATAATATGCTCCCTTTAGAATGTATAATCATCTTAAAACTAATTATACATTCCATTACAATGTGATTTACAGCTCAGATTTAGGGCCAATATTTACTGCTGAAGCTGTTATAGTAACGCAAGAGAAATTCAATTCTCCAAAAGTGCTTGTTCCTACACTTCCCATATTGCAACTGGACAGCGTTTTTGTCTTAGACCCTCTCTGCTTGGTCAGTGATGACATCATCAGGGTTATTTATAAGGCAAAGACTTTCTAAATGTTTCCACAGGCGGACTAATACTCCCTCTAATAAGTGAAATGATACTCCTGTGTTAAATCGGTGGACTGCCCCTTTAAGTTTTTGTGATCCTGAAAAAGCTAAAACACACTCTCTCTTGTTTTAACTCCTCACTTAAAACAAAGCTCTGCGCAACAGGATGAGTGTTCATGCTTTTAGCTTATTTAAAACTTCATTCTTTTTTTAAAAATGTGTCATGAATTCATCGTCGTAAAGGTAAATAAAGATATTTGTCACATCTGTGTTCACCGCTGTGCCGCACTAAAGCTCAGCAGCATCCTAACGCAGATGAGGGAGCAGAGTTGCACACCTGGTTCGGAAAACCCGTCTTTAGCCATTTGCACCAAAAGCCAACAGGGTTATCCCAGATTTCTGCTTTGAAGTGAAGTAACAGATCCTAGAAGCACAGATCAGGTGAATGCAGAGTGCAGACTCAGTTTGTAAAGAGTTCTGGGCAAGACGCCATCCACCTGGCAGGGCCCCCGACAGGGAGGCGGCCACAACAGAGACCTGCCAGCTCCCAACAGAGGCTTGTTGCCAGGAGACGAGTCGCTCCTCCCCGGGCTTTATTTACCGCACTCCTCATCAAGGTCATAGCCGGTGTCTCTGTGGCCGAGAGAGGAGTGAGAGAGACGCGTGGCTGAGAGAGAGAGAGAGAGAGAGAGAGAGAGAGAGAGAGAGAGAGAGAGAGAGAGAGAGAGAGAGCAGGGAGAGGGGGGAGCGGCTAAGTGAAATTGTTAATCTCCATCTTGGACTAAAACCTACCTGTCAGCACCGCTCTCTCCCAACAATGCCCCCTGATTTATATCATCTTTATACACTAATGTGATCTACTGCAGCACTGTGGCTGCTGCACATCCACTTCTAATGGACCAAAACTCCATTTAAAATTCAACTAAACTTAAATTTATTGCAATTAAAATGTGTGCAGTTTGCCCATAAACAGATTTTTTCAGTTATCGTTATCATTTCAGGCAAAATATTTGGTTGCATTTTGTATATAGATCTGATAAGATCTATATATCTATATTTCTATAGATCTATCTATATTTGTATGTAGATCTGACAAGACGGCGCCGCACGAGTGGCAGCTTGTTACAGCAACTCCGACCGTCCTTCTTTGTTTTTGTATTTTCTTTTGTCTTGTACATACAGTACATATAGTCAACCATTATTTTGTATTTTGTATTCTTACTCTGTTGCTATTCCTGCTGCCTGTAACACACGAATTTCCCCGTCTGGGGATTAATAAAGTTTTATCTTATCTTATCTTATCTTATTAGAACAAGTGATGTTGCCATTTTTCTTGTCATGCTTTCGTTCCTGTTGTCTGAGCAGTTATAAACAAAATGCACGCAATTAAGGCGACTTGACGATTGTTGTCACATCTGATTAAAGTTTACCCTCTCGATTAATCGTTTGGTTTATAAAATATAAGAAAGAAGTGAAGAATTTCCATCACATTTTCCAAACAGGTGACATTTTCATCCAAAACTCATAACTCCTCATTTTACTGCGACTTCAGACAAAGAAAAGCAGCAAATATCCACATTTAAGAAGCTAAACGTCTCCTTCAAACATCTCACAGTTTCACTTGAAATGTGACTTAATCGATTATTCATTTCTCAAAATAGTCTGATTCCTTTTCTGTCAACTGATGAATTAATTAATCAGCTAGCTGTATCAGTGCTCACATAAATAATTACCACTTCGGCTGGCTATCACTACACAAAGTGCAAACTGGTCACAGAACCTGCACTTGTTCTTGTCTGATTAAAAAGCGTTTAATCTTATTTCTTATGTGTTTTTCTGAAATTCTAACTGTAATCTATTGCGTGGAGTATTCAGATTGTTAATGCTGTTGTTCTGTCTTATGTGTTGTGTTCTATTCAGATGATAAAATATGATTAATTTGCAGGAAGTGAAATGTTTCTACATGCAGATGTCGTGGCTCCTTTTTCCTTTTTGCTACATGACTTCAAAGCTGATCTACTTATTGTTTCTCTCTTTCTTTCTCATTGCAGCTGCCCTGCACATTCAAACGCTGACTGGTTGTACATATTGAAAGCATTTGGTGAGCCACAGAGACATTCACAAGAAGTGAAACACAGCATGCATAATATTCAGTATGATGTGTATAAGATGAATATTTGTATAAACGTTGTGATTACCGTGTGTCTGATTTGCACTGCAGCCCTAATATCTGCTCGTGCCTTTCCACTGTGCAGCAGCATGAATGCAACACTTCTAGGCTGAGTGTTACTAATCCTGGCAGCGTCAGTGCCACGCTCTGTGTGTCTGACATCCATTTACAGTTCATTACTCAACATCTTGTGCTAGTCACGTGACTTTTCCGGCCGGACCCACAGAGAGCGTATCACACAGAAGCCAAAAAAACGACTCACATTTCGTTGGGCGCTCCAGTTTCCGCCTCCCTCGTTTCTTGCGCGGCGGCGTCAGGCTGTCGTCCTTGTCTTTCTCCGAGTCGTGCTCGTCCCTGCTGAGCAGGAATCCGTTCTCCTGGGAAGGGCTCCGGCTCTGACCCTGGGAGCTGTCCTCTGCCCGGCAGGAGGAAGGGTCTCTGGGGAACCCGTTCTCCACTTCCCTCTTCTCCTGTTTGGGGAAGCAGGCGTCGGACGTCCTGTCTCTGTGCCCGCCTACGTCTCCATTGTGGACCTGTGCTATGGACGGCCTCCCCACCCCGGTGTAGCTGTTGCCCACACCCACACTGCCTTTGCCACAGCTTTCGACCTGCAGGCAGGGAAAGAGGGGTTTGAAATGTTAACATCCTGGCAGTGTATCAGCTTTAGAGATTACTATTGCTGCAGCAGTGTGTTAGTTTGATGTTCTGAAGGTGTACAACAGTGTTGTTCCTGTCAGCAGCGATGACATATCACTGGATATACTGTAGCTGGCAATAAACAAAGCCTTTCAGGAGTTACAACAAACGATCCAGCACGCTTGAAAAAAGGGTCATCTGAGCGAGCAACAATAAAACAGCTGGCATTATCAGAGTGAGGATAAGCGCTCCTCTGTCTCGATTGGCTAAATGGGCTACTTAGCTGAAAGAAAATGAGAATTAAAGCATTCATCCGTTTCATATTAGATAAGCTTAATTTCATCCCTTAAGCCTCTGCGGCTCTATCTGGACAGAATCAAGCATGTAGCTCAACTTCCACACTTATTAGTCAGTGAATTATGGCATTTCCCTTTCAGCTCTGTTAAACTAGAGTTGTAAACTTCAAAGCCGTGCCAGTAAATCTGCTGTACAGCCGTTAACTTGCAAGTGAGGAAGGGATTACATTAAGAGTTCATCAGGTACACTGCTGAGCTTCCTGTACTGCATTTATCATTACAGCAGCACGGAAACATGTCAGGAATGTTGGCTGTTTGACAACAAAGAAGTTTTTCTCTCCGTCCAGTTTGGAACGCCCAGTTAAACTATTTCATTCTATGCAGAGGAGTGAATTCAAACAGAGCTGACCGATCTGAAGCTGCAGTTTAAGTTACGGCGGCAGACTTTCGGTTCTCGCACTAAAAAAAGCAGCGATTGTCTTGGAAGAGCAAGAAAAGATTCTTTTCAACTCAACTCTTTGAAGAAATGTGATAGTGTCTGTGTTACCGCCTAAAAATAGCCACAAAAACACACTTTCTCAGACAATCCAATTATTGGGTCACTGGGAGCAGAAAGTGGAGCACGTCTTGTGAGATCAGACTGTCAACACTTACGAGAGCAGCACTGAAGCTTTCATCTGCTGTGGATGTAGGTACAGCAGTTTGCATTTAAGGCCGGCGTCAGCAACGCCTCAGGAGGTATCTGCCTTTCAGCAGACAATATTTCGCAAACACAAGATCCTGTGCTAGAGGGTAACAGGTCAGATGTAATCTCATTCTCACACATTGAAGAGGGAAACACAATGTAAAACTTTAAGCTTTAATGTGACCCAGAGACCTATAAAATGTCTGTGTAATGAACGCAATGCAAATTATGCGGAACAGATCTGCAAAATAAACTCCAGTGAAAGTCGTACTGTATCGTAAAACGAAGCTACGTCGAGCCAAAGTTGTTTTTTCGGCATTCCTCGCAGGCCGCAGAGCTCTAAATGACTTCACCCTCGTAGTAACTGAGAACAAATTAACTGTAAATGTTGAACAGTTGCACGCACACAAAGAGCGGCACTCCAGTAAATCTGTTTGACACGACGAATGAAAACAACAAATCCGCAGCTCAGGCATTATTAATATTCTGACTCACTTCATAACGAGAAAAAGAGGGTGCAGAGCGTGTGGGTTTAGGCAAACAACCGCACAAACAGACACATGCACAAACTCAGGGAATATGCACACACACACACACAAACAGCACACACAACTGTCGCTGGAAGAATTACGCAACAGATTACTGACCCACTGAACTACATGAGGCCCCTGCCAGAGGTCAGAGGTCACAGTTGGTAAATCAGGCTGCTCAGACAGGCAAACAGAGGTCAAAATAAACACTTTCTGCTGCAGCATTACAGCTAACTTTAATAAACTATTAAAGCTGCATTAACTAATAGCTTCATGCTATCAATGCATCAATGCATAATGTGAAAGGCATCACTTGTATTGACGCGCTCACAGATAATTACCATGCAACTCTGCAGCTCCACAGAGAGTTTCAGTGTGTTTCAGCTCGCTGTTTTGCTTTTGTGGCCAAAAACTTTGCTGTTTTGGTTCACTCTCAGTGTTTGGCCTCATTTCCAGCCGCATCAGGCAGCTGTTTGCAGCACACAAGCTCGGATAAATCTGCTGAACACTACCTGCCCAGCACCAAATATCAGACAGATAAAGTCAGCGACTAGCTGGTGAACGCAGTGGAGCGTTAAGCTGCTTTAGATCTGCTTGGTGGAGACCAAAAAGAGCTAAAAGAAGAGTGAAATATTTGACTAACGCTGCTTTAATTATAGATTTGACACAAATTAATGTTCTGTACTCTGCTGGCAGGTTACTACAGTCTATGCTATAGTACAGCATAACATTAATAGAGAAGCAGGTGCACCGAAAAACGTCATTCATGCCTTGTTCTGTATGCAGATAATTACATGTATCTGTTTATTGATCAGTAAGTTTTCAATCAACTCCCATTCTTACGGCGGCCCAGAAACATGCAGTTGAATTGTACTGTAGGCTTCACTCACACAAGCTTCAAGATGACACTTAAATATTGAGTGCCTTACCTGACTTTTAATAATTAACACAAAGAAAAACCACAAGACCTCTGATCCATGTCAGATTATCTTCAGGACTCAAACTGAAACTCCAAATCATGCCTTATAGACAGCATATTACGTTGGCAGGTATGTTCTTGAGTGACTCTCATGCAGAGAAGAATAACAACTACGAATCACCTATTTGACTGGCACGTCTGGCACATGTGGTCAATCCCCCACAGCTGTGAAAATACTCGCCGAGGCGCCCTGATTCTCACTATAGCTTTTCTTTAACTGTGACTGGTGGTTGCGCTCAGCTGCCTTAAACACACACCGACAACAAACCCTCCAGCAGATCCCTCCGCACCATACATACATATCTGTAAATATTTTCGTAATCCCTTTTTTGGCTTGTTGAATCACACTGTGAGAATTAATTAACATGATTTTAAGAAGAGGCTTATGCAAATGATAACATCTCGGGGAAAAAACACCACGTTGGCCCAAGAGTCATTATTAAATCAGGGCTTTTAACTACAAAAACATCACAAACAGATTACAAATGGTGTTGGTGTTGTGTTTGTGCCTAGCTGAGAAACACGGTGGAGGCCGTGTGATGTTTATGCATGAGTACAAAGTAGCATATGTGGTGTTTCACAAGGCTGAAACACCACCTTTATTTTTATACAAAGGCTGCTCATAGGTGATCTGCATTTACTCAGCATCTTTAAATTATTTCAGTTTCACGGCAGCAAAACACTGAATTTCTGCAGAAATGTTGCAGAAATTTCAACTTTTACAATTTAAAGTCTGCAAATTTAGACGATCATGTGACACTAAAGGTCGGGGTGTGCTTAAAAAAAACTACTTCAAATGATGCATCATATGGAAAGAATGTTTGCAGTTGTTCCAAAACGCCACACTTTATGTTGGGGTGAGATGTCTGCTGTCATCGTCTCCACTAAGGCATTCATGGTTGTTTGGGTCCAGACTTTTGACTGAGTCTGGCATCGTGACATGAAACCGCGGTTTCTCAATCGATCCAATCAGAGAACTAACGATTGGCCAATCAGCACCAGGGGCGGGACTGACACCACTGTCAAGCTGTGTGCCGGAACCAAGGAGGAGTAACAACAATGGCGGGTGCTATGGCAGTAGTTTGAAATCAATTAAGAGTATGGATTACTTTGAAGACATTTACTGTATTCAAACAGGATATTTATTGCGTTCTAACCATGTGGCTACATATCAGCATTGACTCAAAATGACATTAGAGTCAGGCCAGCAGTGATTGGTTGGGGTTAAGGTTAGAGTGGAGGCGAAGTCAGACTGGAGATGGAAACAGAATGGAAGGAGTTCACAGTTGTGTCTGGCACCAGGCAACGATCATCGTGCTGCACTTGTTTTGAAGATGAATGAAAGAGAAGTTCAGCCTCTGCACACTCGCTCACCTTCACACTCTTCTGGCCGAGCGCTGCGTGAAGTGGGCGTGAGCGCCCGATCATCTGTTCTGAGAGCTGTTGTTGACACAGCCCCCGCGATTCAGACGTCAGAGAGGCAGAAAGGTGTGGCTCCAGACCTATCAATCATCGCCTACACCAATTTATTCAGTGGCTCATAGAGTTTAAACATATACATTTACTCAATGAAGTGAAACTGAATATGTCTGATTATCAGGCTCGGAGGGAGGGTCTGATCCCCTCTCTCAGCCCCTCTTTGTTTATTCCTCACGCAACTATTTCTGTGCAACACGATGAACGTCTTCCAGGAAAAGGAAATTTGCCAGTTCATCCCCATGTTGAAATGAATCATCGCGTCTCGCCCTTCTCGGTGACAGCGGGATTTTCGCCCTGCAAGTGCGGACGACAGCTGCCTTAAGATGTAACTGGGCATTTTTTTTTTTTTTTTTTTGACTTTTATTTGACAGGAAACAAACGGAGCAAAAGACCCACACTGGAATGGAACCGTGGGCATTGCTGCTACAGTTTGCGGCTACCATGGCGCTCTGTATGAAGTAGTTCTTATCAAGCATACTCTGGCCTTAACTAACCCAGTTAGACCAGCACAGACACTAAAACTCTTCACTTAGACCCCGTCTAAAGAAGCTCTTTAAGGGTTTTTCTATACAAAAGTGAGATAAGTTTGGAATTTAGGAATTATTTCACAAAGATACACCATTGAACAAATAAAATATGAAGTTTTATTGCATTTCTGTTGTTGCTTAAGGACTAGCTGATATCTAATCTTTACCATGCACAATATTTAGCCAACATATTAGAGAACGGATAGAAAATCACTATAAAACAAGTATTCATGGATGGATGGGTGGATGAATGGATGGATGGATGGATAGGTGGATGGGTGGAGTTGTAAGACAGATCAACACTCACTGGAAACTGCTTGCGCTTTCTTCCAGGCTTGCCAATTTTACAAGAGGCACTGCTTTTAGCTGACTTCTCCTCCGTCATCAGGTCCATGTCCAGTATTGTGCTTTCACCCTGTCAGAAAAAATGCACACCATGATTTGAACTCATATCCTGTAATAACTGGAGTAACAGCGCTCTTATACATGAGAGTGTCAAATTTTCATTTCAGGCCGGGATGCATATGAGACTTTGCATCTTTCCAGGCTGTGCAAGATTGTGTTTGTGCTAGAGGCGGTTTCTCCTCAACCAAAGATGCACCAGGAGTGATACTAGATCTGAAGGACACACATAAAACTGAAACACTCGAACATTTGGGGGGACTGCAGCGGGTCCTTGAGTGTCTTTG
>JAPZEA010000007.1:6038763-6048886 GCA_029783685.1 Heniochus monoceros
TATGTGAGAGCAGGAGGGCTGATTAAGGGCCAGCATGTGTGTGGTGGGTGGTGGTATTTTCCTACTAAGATTATACTGAAGACGGGATGCTGCCCACAGTCAGGTCTTATTTCTAGTGACAGTTGTAGCTTTTTTTAATAAATCGAATTCAAACAAATATATTTCTAAATCTATATCCGCCTCTATGGCAAAGTTGGCTTGCATGCAGGGTTTACAATCTAACCACCTAACAAACCACCAAAACACAGGAGCAGACAAATATCACATGATAAGATTAGAGGAGTCAGTGGCTTCGTACAGAGTCAATATAGACACTTTTTATGCGGTCAAAGAGGTGATATAATGTCATTAAAAAAAAGGCAAATATCCTGAAGTGGGAATAAATCCTATCACCCTCTTTGCTTCTTTACTTTCTGAATTCAGGCAAAAAGTGTCCTGAAGGCATCACGTCCAACTGACCACTGAGGAAGTGACCAGGACATTCAAGAAGTGACACACTTTTGTTACCTGCAACTTCGTCTTCTTTCATTCTCTCTCTCTCTCTCTCTTTTACAATTTAACATCTTAAACTGACCATCTCATCTGTGTTTCCCTTTCTGATCACACTTTATATTATATTTATATTATGTTACACACATTCACCACTAATTAGTTGCTTACAAGTATGCATATTAGTAGCATATTGGTTTATTATTAGTTATTCAGTACACTTGTGAATGTCGTATTCTGGGGATTAGGGTTATTAAGTGTTAGGTTATATTATCGGAAGTCATGTACAACAACTTCCTTACTTACTATCAATAAGTGGTAATAAGGAGATTATTGAGGGAAAACTCTTAAGCCTAAATTTCACCAAGCACGGCTGTGTCGCATTCCCGCTGTGACATGGCCACCGGAGCTGGTAGCGTCCGTTCCTGACAATGCTTGTGATTCCACCAGAAGCGCCGCAGCGTGTTTCACGAGCATCAGAGAAGTGGCTCTCCGTTCTACTCCGCAGCGAATACACACCTAGTCTATTTCTGACAGATACCGCATCAAGTTGCACAGATCAGATTGAGGTGGGCAGGAAGTTGGACGTAGGAACATCATAGAGAATTCGGTCAATTTTCAAAATAAAACTCCCTGTGCAGGCTCCTGATTGTTTATCAGAATAAACACAGAAAAAAGAAGCCATTTATATATGTAGCCTACTTATCCATGGTAGAAGCACAAACATCAAGAAAAAAAAAACAAAAACAAAACAGCACAAAGCAAGCAAATAAAATCTCCAAAAGCCGCTTGGAGGATGGAACAAAAACCATGATGCAGCCATGCATCAGGTAAATAAAGGGCCTGGTAGTTGTACAATATGGTCATGCTTAATAAAGCATTAATAAATGCTTTATGATGGATGATTAAGAGCCAATATGCTACTAATATGCATGCTAACAAGTAACTTGCTAATGGTGAATACGTGTACCTTAACATAAAGTGCTTCTCCCCTTCTTTCTTTCCCATCTTCATTTTGTAACTCATTGTTTGAATGTCTGTCTCTCCAAAAACACGCCAATACTCTGAACATTCAAAGTCTTCCAGCTGCTCCAGATACTGCAGAACATGCACCACACTCAAACAGCACCATGTTCAAGTACATGCTACACACCCACGCTTAGACTGGAAAGGCACATATGCATACGCACGCACGCACGCACGCACGCACGCACGCACGCACGCACGCACGCACGCACGCACGCACGCACGCACACACACACACGCGTCGTCATATTGATACACCTAACAGATCGAATGCTGTCTGCTATCAGGCCTATCAGAAGAGGGGCTGCAGTCTGGACTGTCTCAGCTCGGCAACAGTGCACAAACTCAATTCAATCTTGTATTGTCCCTTGATAAAAATGTGGCGTGCAAACAAGCCCTACAATCAAGCCAAATAACAAATAGAGTAGTATTTTCCAGTTCAGGGAAATCTAGTTCAATTGGATATGAAGGCACTACAACTTTGCAGTGGAAAAGAACTGCAGAAGGTTGCCAAAAAGAGCAGTTTTAAATCCTGGTTGCCGTGTTTTTGATGCCTGGCGTTTGCTGGCTGGGTTACGGTCGGTCACTCACTTGCATGTTTGTCTGCCAGGGCGATGAGTGTGCTGGAGATGTCCCTGCGCCGGTAAAAACACACCACTTTGGCCTCCACGTTCCCATTGGCTGTCTGCAAACCAGAGACAATCGGCGTTACCACGGCAACAAGTGTTGCCGCACACAGAGCACCCACACACGCACGCACATGCACGCACAAACGCGCACACACACAAACACACACATACACACAGATGAAAGACCCATAGACGAGGCTAGTTCTTAACGATGGCTGAAAACGCAGTGTGAGACTACAGCAATGCTCCAAAAATCACAATAAGTGTTGCAGTTAACAGGACAGCATGGTGTGTTGGGGGATGTCTGTGCAGTCCTAGTATTCGTTTTCTTAGTATTTCCAAGTATTCGTATTCCTAGTAATAGTACACTGGTATGTTGATATGAAATTGTTTTAAAATCAAGTTGCATGACAATGTTTTATTGATTGGTCCCTGAAAAAAGAGAACTATCACTTCAGGTCTAGAAAGCAATGAGGCTCATTTAGAAATTGATTAGTCGCTTTTACCTCTTCTCTTACTCCCCACACATAAAAAAATTTAATAATAGAGTACAAACTGCAATATTGATAAGCTGTGATACTCTAAAGTGTTACATATCATTGACAATCACATTTGTGTCTTATTATAGGCCAAGCATATTGGATTAGGGACTCTCTCATGAATCCAACTAGTGAGATGTAATGTGAGGAAAAGATGGATAGAGAGATGGAGAATAAGCAGTCCTATTCCTTTACACTCTTCAGACACTCAGCACGGCACAATTTCCACTTTTACCAATCGTGAAAAAATTAAAATCCAATTTCCCACATATGCATGTTTGACAACGGCTGTGTAGTAACAAACGTAATTTCCTTATTTATGATGTTTTCTGATAGAAAACTACAACTCTACGTTTTCTCTACTCATGAAGGAAGTTTTTAATGAAATGCTGAGGACTGTGATGGCAATTTTTATTTAGGTTTTGTTCTTCTGTTGCATTACACAGATGCAGCCGTGGTTAATCTGGAAAGAATTAAACAATATTTTCTTTAGCATTTCCTTGTGCGTGCCAGTTAAAACTATAAACCTAACTTGGTCTACAGGCCAAGTGAAGCAGAACATAACGGAGGACAATAACAACGGAACAGACCAGCATTAACAGATTTACAGTCACCATTATGCCATGAGTATGGGTGTAAGAAAAACAAAGAGAAGCCATATCTATGATGCATTAATATACAATTTAAACATGCACTGCTTCAGTAAAATCACAAAGCAATCTGGCAAAGTCTAGAAGAATTAAGAGTATTACTACCTTTCGCATTTCCATTACAAATTCACATATATTTATGTGTGCATGCAAGTTTAAACTGTAAACCTAAATTGCTCTGCACCCTGAATTAAAGCAGAACATAAGAGAAGATGATAAGAGTTGAACTGGTCGGCACAAACAGAGATATAGGCACAAAGATGAGTTCAGTTTGTGTGTAAGAAATAAAGAAAAAGTAATCTGGTGTGAAGCTTATCAGTTTTCCACAAGCATTTCCCTGGCTGATCCTGATGTTTTGAACACCTTCTTCATTGTGATGATTTTCTGCTCCTCTTTGTCGTATACGATAAAAAACTTAAAATATTTAGTCTTGAAGTGTTGGTTGGACAGAACAAGCGATCTCATACCATCATATTGCAGTTTGGGAAATTGTGATGTGCATTTTTCATTATTTTCTTCCACAAGGAAAGAATCTGCAGGGTAACATTGAAGTTGTTAACGTTTGAATAAAATCATCTGTCCATTCTTTCATTTTTTTAATTCTAAAATTTGTGGCATTAAGTTAAAGACACTGGTTTGCACTTTATTACAAGAATTATGTACAAAGGCTTTCAGGCCTGCAGTACAGCCAAATTCTTCATTTTCTGTGTTTTCAGTAGCTTTAAGCAGCTGGTTGTCAAGATTTTTCACTGTTTTATACTTTCTAGACGTGTATCTCCAACCTTATGGAGGAGACACCCAGAGATCCCTGAGGAGCACAGAGACTGACAGTGACAGGCAGAATAGAAGGCTCACTCTGAGCTCTGTGTCAATCACATTAAACAGCCTCCATATTATCCGGCACAGGCCTGGGACAGGGGACAGACAGCGGGCACCTGTAACTACTCTACAGACAGGCCTCTTTTTCTCCTTCTTCCACTGAACAATGTACGAGACGGCAGACTGGGATTTACCACATGTCATTATCATCATACTTAACACAATACTGTTTTCTACTTTCAGTGCAATAAAGATATATACTATTTGAACCACATATTAACTATGTTTAATTGCAATATTAAACATTCCACAATAATTACTATTATTACTGTTATTACTGTTAGTGGCATATCAACAATTAGCAAAGCTTACCCATCATCAACGATGAGTATCTCACAAAAAGTTGGCAAAAGGTACAGAATAAGCAGTAAAATTGTTTTCTTTCTTAAGCAAATAATAATCTTTATATTGTAAATAATCATGCCAGTGTCTCACAAAGCATCAAATGTTCATATGACAGCCGGAATTTTCATTTTAACCACAAATTAAAGATCTGTAACTTGACTAGAGCTCAAACTCAATCTTCTTTATCAATTAATGCTGATAATTGTCTTCATTAATTGATCAATTATTTGGTCTATAACATGACAGAAAACAGGAAAGAAATAACCCTTACAATTTCTTTAAGTACAAGGTGACATCTTCTAAGTGGGTCTAAAACCCAGTGATGTCCCATTTACCATCATATATGACAAAGAAGATCTGCAAATCCTCACATTTCAGAAGCACGTTTCCGTCGATCAACAAATCCATTAATTAACTAATCATTTCAGGTCTACACCGAATAACATCTGTAATGTTATTTGCAAACCAGAATTTTCATTTTAACTAAATAAATCAATTCTTATGAGAATATTTTAACATGTTTTCATTGATTTACCGACCCTGAGCATCACAATATAGATAAAACAACTGGAAAAGACTAAGAATAGAAGTGTTGATATTTTCCCTTGACCCCATAATAGAAAGTGAGCTGACCTTTTTATTTAACAGTCCAGGGTGTAAAGTATAAAGTAACCTCCAATTATTACAAAGGATCTAAAATTCAGTTTTATGAGAACCCAAAAGGTTCAGAATATATTTTACAATTAAATACATTGTACAGAAAAGTAAAGATTTGTTTTGCACGACAAGCCTAATTCAGATTTTCTGCTTCAGTGATGCAGTTAAGAACACACAGAGGCAGTTAAGATACTACTGAATATGGTCACTAATAAAACTGATCTGATCAAACTCAAACCAGATTGGAGAAGATTGGGTTTGTAAGGTTGCGACCGAGGCATGAAATCTGATGTACAACTGTCACATCTGTGTTGCATTCAAGGGTACAAATTCAACTTCAGACAGAAATACACTCACCTTGTTCAACTCCTATATCCTACTGATCAGCAGTGGGTTACTGGACGAGTTCTCAAAATACACATAATCTGGAGAGGAACAGCGAGGAAGAGGAAGAGAAAGAGGGAGAGGAGAATGGAAAGCGAAAGGAAAAAAAGAGCAAAGAGAAATGTCAGTCAGCACTGCGAGATCATCCAAACGTTCAAGGTGATTTCCAGTTGGACAACGCAATGACAGCATAATTAGAGAACAAGAAAGTGCTACACAGACATCAACCAAATGCTGGTTTAACTTGATTAGGTTGGGAGCTGTAGTTGGGAGGTCTGACTAAATTAGACGTTGACGCACCAACACACTCACACACAAACAAATCAGGCCCTCCATTCACACTGCAGCCTTGTATTTCCTCATGCTTTCTTTGTCTTGTTGCTCCGTTCATCCCCCCCATGTGTGTTGTTGTTTGCATGCACAGTGTATCTGCATTTGTGTGGGTGTGTATGAGAGACTGCACAAGCTTCACCACGCATGTGTGACTTTACTATGCATTTTATGTGTGTGTGTGTATGTGTGTGGTTCCTGGCACTGCTCCAGGCCCATTGGAGGCTTAGCTCTCACCAGGATGTCCCCACAGGCCCCAGTCTTGGTAGGGTGCCTGGTCTTAGCCCTGCATGTGTCTTGGCTGAGTGCTGTCAGATTATACCCCACACTTGGAAGGTTGCCTGGAGGTGGAGCCATCCTCCCTTCACCCTGAACCTCCCCCTCCCATCCCCCCACACTCCCCGAGGCCCCCCGTCTTCTTGACCGACGAGGCCAGAGATCACCCGAAATTCCAGCAGCATACCCGCGATACACACTGACTCTTGCTTTTATTTCCTGCACCTCCTGTGTCCAACGCTAAGTGGTTTAGGCATGCACTCATCATGCTCGGACACCCAGAATCTGCACTGACGTCCGAATCTATCGTGCATTACTATGACTACCAGAGTTAAAGGAAAACTCCACCTACAAACACTTGAACACTGTTGAAAGGATCATTTTGTATCTTGTATTTTGAAACACTTCGCTGTTTTGACTTTTTGGCATCAATAGCTTCGGAATATACACATTGCAACACGCTTGAATGAGAACATAGTGTTGAAACAATTAGAAAAGTAACCAAAACTTCAAAACATGCTTTGTTTACGGCTTCTCAAATATAAAAATGAGCTGATTTTCTTGTTTTATATAATCACAAATTGAATATCTTGGGGTTTTGGACATTTTGGACAATCTCTGATGAACTGATGATTATTTTCATTATTGAAAAATCTGCAGATTATTGTCATGATTAATCAACTAATCAATTACATGTTTATTAGGTTAATTGTCCTTGACCAAGGGACTGGCGTAGAGCTGGAGTTGGTCCCTGGGCGCTGCACAGTGGCTGCCCACTTCTATGATGCACTGCGTATGATTACATATGTGACAATAAACTGATTGGCTGTAAAATGTCAGGAAATAGTAAAAAAATAATAATAAAATAAAAAAATTAAATAAAATTGTCCATAATAACTTCCCCGAGCCCAAGGTGACATCTTCAAACGTCTTGTTTTGTCTGACCAACAGTCCAAAACCCAAAGATATGAAATTCACAATGATATAACAAAGAGAACAACAAATCCTCAGATTCAGGACGTTGTGGAATGGTTGGTAAAACTGACATGATAAATGACATAAATTAATTTATCTTGTCTTGTCTTGAGACTTTTTTTTTAGTCTCCTCTCTTACAGACTTGAATCTCAACAGAGTCCAGTTCACTTTTTTTTATACCTTTTACGCACAAAGGTTTGGAAACATATACTTTGAGCTTAACATTTTGCAGAAATGTTCCATTAAGCTAAAAGCTGACAGTAGGCAGAGTATGAAGTAAATTCAATTTAATGGTTCCTGATATTTTGTATGCACTGAATACCACTGAATCATAATCTGTATAAAGACGTGAAAACTTAACAGTTCCTCTTGTGGGTTAACCACAGCAGCAGCAGTAGTTCAGACGGCATGTTTAGTGTCATTCCTATAACAGCTTCTTCTGGCAGCCACAGACACATATTCACTGCTCAGCATTGCTCTGAGACGGGGAGAGATCGTAACACCATGCCTGTCTACTCTTCACCCTGTAGCAGCTTGTTACTAGACTCCACTGCCACTGTGACATCTTTGTCCTGCTGCTGAATATCAAATAGTCCAACCTGAAATTGAGCGGCACTGGGACGGAAGATGAAGACAAGATATCAGACTTGTGCGTTTTCTCAAACACAGGGGAGGAAGCCGGCTGGAGGTCAGAGGTCAGAGAAACTGGTTTGTGACTAGTTCTGATCATCAGACTGGCTGTGAAACTGTGGATTGAGAAGGTGAGTGAGACTCCCTTCAGTGAAACACCACAGCCAAGGTGCCCTTGAGGAACAAACTTGATTAGAGCTAAAAGAATTTGCTGATTATAATCGATTAATCTATCACAACAAAATGAATTAGCTATGTTATATATTATCAATCATTTATTTTCAAGCAAAAATTCCAGATGCATGATGCTTCCAGCTTCACAAATGTGAGGATTTTCTGTTTTTTTTCTCATCTTAAATCCTAGTAAACTGAGTATCTTTGGGACTTAAGATAAGTTATTTATGCCACACCAGGAAAGTTCACCTGTTACAGCAGCAGAATAAAAAGGAAAGGCAGAAACAAGTAGAACAAAATAGACAATAAAAAAGATACAAAATAAAAATCAACTATTAGAAGGTATAAAGGAGTATAAAAATAAATATTGCCAAAAAATACAGTGACCTCGGGATACTGCACAGTAAAAAAAAAAATTATAGATAGATAGATAGATAGATAGATAGATAGAGATATTTGGGTGCTTGAATACATCACCTTGGAAAATTATTATTACCTTTTTTCTTCTTTGTTATAGATCAAAAAATGAATGCAACGTTCGAGAAGAGACTTGGCAGATAAAAACCTTGAACTTAATTCCCACTGGCTAACAGTGAAAGATGCTGTACTGCTCTCCTGTATGCAGCTAAGAGTCATTTCCATTATCACTTAATCTGTCAACTATTTTTAGATTAGCTGTTTAATCTGTGAGATGTCTGGAAAATCTTTACCTGAGATTAAGGTGATGTCTTCAGTTTGAGTCACTGTAAAGTGTGGGAAAAAAGTGAAAAAATGCCAGTGACAGGCTCCCAGAGCTCTGAGTAACTTCTCAGAGTTTCTTATTCTGTCTAACAAACATTCCCAAACTGAAAGATTTTCCATTTACAAAGATATGAAAGAGAAAAAAAGCAGTGTGATATGAGCATTGACTGACCAACTAATGGCCTCATCACTTCAGCACTAATGAAAATGTACGTGCCGCAATTTTATACTCTATTAAAAATTAAAGCATGCCTGCTAATTGAGAAACCACTCACTGGACACATAAAGGTAAATAAAATTGTCACTGTTCAAAAGTTCCAAAAGATCCAAAAGTTGTTTGACGCTCAAAAACAGGGACAGGCCCATGACAAACCGCAGCAAGAAATGTTGACGTTTAATTGCGGTCTTCAACGTTTGCCAGTTCTGAGGGATTCATTAATCGAGAGCCAAAATGCGTCATGACCATTCAAACTGAAGCAGAGCCACATGTCTACACTGAGTTTTGGTGTGGGGTTGGGTGTGAATCGCCGCCACACACCAAGACACTTTTGGGTTGGTGACGCCACATTTCTTCCAGCACATTTAGACTTTGAAGGTGGGATATTGGGCACAGCTCGCCGTCTTCCTTTTTCCTGGCTCGGGAACTTAAGTTGCCAAGAATAGAATTACTTTGAGTGTCCCCTCCTGTCGCCCCCAGAAAAAAAAAAAGCAAAAACGGGAGGAAAATGGTTAAGTGACAGTCAAGAGTGGGTTGTTTGAGTGTTGGAGTTTCCACCATGTGAGGAGCTGAAGCTTCACAGAGAGCAAGCTGGAGAGGAACTCAAAATGAGAGCAACAGAGAAAGAGAGGGCCTGTAGGCACTGAGCAGCGTCATTCAGTCTCTCCGTTTCCCATCAGCCCTCCTGCCGCCTCAATCCGCGTAAAACCCCCCCACCTCCCACTCTCCATCCCCCTCTCCCGGAGTCAGCCAATCAGCAGGCTCCGGCGCCTATGATGTCACAGTGCAGTTGGATTTTCTGTGAGCCAATCAAGGCATGTTACCGAGCCCCAAAAGAGAGAGTCTGCTGGGCTGATTCAAACCAGGCCAGAGACAGATAGACAGACGCAATGATGAGAGAGGGAAAACAGGAGATAACTGATGGAGAGAGACACATGGACAGAAAGAGAGACTGGAGACAGTCTGGAGGATCAGACGGCCGAGCAGAAGCATTAAGTGGGTGAATCAGTTGGTAAGACAGTTAAAATAGGAGCAAAATAAGAGACAATGAAAAAGGCATATTAATTGGACTAATTGGAAAACACACCACACACACACACACACACACACACACACACACACACCCGAAGCTAACGTTAAAGTTTAAGCTAACACTAACGCTAGCTGATAAAAACACCGTC
>JAPZEA010000007.1:6206565-6223606 GCA_029783685.1 Heniochus monoceros
ACGTAATAGCATGAATAATTTAGCTGCTAACATAGTGTGCATGAATTTCTGTCATTTCAGATGTACATGCTTACAATGACAATGCTAACAAGCTGATGTTAAGCAGGTCAAATGTTTGCCAAGTTAGTTTACCATGTTAGCATGCTAACATTTTACAGCTGAAGCTAATGGGAATGCCAATAGTTTTGCCACTATCTGAGCATAAACCAAACTGTTGGAGAAACTGAAATTTGATATGATGGTGACACTAAATGAAACATTAATGCATCACCAAAATTACTTCAGTTCATCCTGAGCGGTGTCTGTGCTAAATTTAATGGAAATCCATCCAGTAGTTATGGAGCTAATCTATGCTAACCTCATGGTGGTGCTAGAGGAGAAGTCAAAGGATCACCAAGGTCAACAGGATTCATCCTCTGGGCACCACAAAGTTCCACAATGACATCCTATGCTGCTAGCATGGCTAAAAATATTTATAGCAACGATAGTCTCCATGTAGAGATTCAGGCAGCACTTCTGTTCATATGCGACGTCACTTGCTGTGATCCACAGAGGCAACAAATTGGTTTCAATCACTGCATCCAGCACACGAGGCTGTAAGTCATGATCACAAGTCTGAATTGATGATAGATGAGTTTTGAGTGTTTTGAAGGTGTGGTCTGGTTGTGATTTATACATTCAGACCCACACGAATTATACATTTTCATGTACTACACAGTCTCCAGACCGCATCGTGTGTTTAATTATAGATGATTGGTGCAGCTGAATTTCTGAACTCTTTCGTGACATGTTTGGGAAGGCAGACAGAGGTCCCGCTGTGTTCCCCTCTTTGCTAACTGATCTCGGACCTGTGCTCCCTCAGGGTCGTAACCTGGCCGACCTGAGGAGGAGTATGACCCGGGGAACCTTCAGCATCAGCACCACCCTGCGTCTGGGCCGCCAGATCCTGGAGGCCATAGAGAGCATCCACTCTGTTGGCTTCCTGCATCGTGACATCAAACCGGTGAGTCACGGCTCGCTGGGTGCAGCAGAGGATATTTACTGCTTGGCTCTTACTTCATTACCTAACACTTATGCTCCTTCCATATATTCCAGACACATAGATTTTTTTTATTTCTATTGTCTGGGTTGTGTTTGTGACTCTTGCACTTTTTATTATTGGCTGCTAGCATTGTTGCTGATTCAGTATTTTGTTTTTTGACCTCTGCACCCACAGTAAGTTGGCTCACTATTAATGTTGGCTAGACGCCCAAAATGTAGCAGAATGTAAAAATCTTCTGTCTTCTGAGCTGCTGTATTAATTATAAATTATGTTTCACCATAGGAACATATTTATTCCCCTGAATTTGAATAAACATTACATTTAATTGCAATTGTATTCACTCATAATTGATTTTGTTATTCTTTTAACCATTGCTTCTTGTTTTTCTGATCCAGTCCAATTTCGCAATGGGCCGCTTCCCGAGTACCTGTCGAACCTGCTACATGCTGGACTTTGGTTTAGCTCGCCAGTTCACCAACTCCTGCCAGGAGGTTCGACCTGTAAGTGCCCCTCCTCTGCCACTGAGTGTATACTGAGTATAAACCTGCACCTACAAACAATGGATGAAATTACTGTATGCAATGTAAAAGTCAAACACAGAGAAGTTTTATAGTTTGTTCAGTTCATCATCATGTTTTTACGGCCCACAACTTTACTGTTTTTGGTCAGTCTCACTGCTCTCATTAAGCCAGTTTCCAACGAATTTGCGAATTTGCAATAGCTGCAACCACGTACATGCATGCATTCACATGTTCGTGCATTCACACACACACACAACTTCACGTGATATGAACAGTTAATAAGCTGTCCTTAAGCTAATGAGCAAGTCTGTGAAACAGTTTAGAAGTTGTGCCTTTTTGTGATCGGTCACTCTCAATGCCATGCACCCTTTTAGCCAGTTGGCATGAAGACACACACACACATACACACACACACACACACACACACACACACACACACACACACACACACACACACACACACTTGACCTCAATGCCAACTTTCAGCCTCCTAAGGCAAAAAATGTAGCTGCCAAAGGGTGGGGAAATTTTTGTCAACTGGCCGACCAAGTGATCTACAGAGCTGCAGCTAAAACAGAAGCTTTGGTAAAGTCACTGAAACAATGAGTGACAGACAAAATTCAGGGACTAGCTGGTGAACTTAGTTGTGTCTGCTTGATGTGCAAATAGGCAAATTGCTAACATGCACACCATAACAACTGTATGTGATAATATGTCAAACTGCCCGTGAGTAGCCAAAAAACAAATTCATACAGGTTTAATGTGATCGACCAATGTTGGAAATATCAATCATTGATTAGGATTAGAGGTTAGCTAAATCTATGATTTAATGACATTTATATTAGCATTTAATGGCTGTTTCTGCCTTTATTTGTCAGCCCCGTCCAGTGGCAGGGTTCAGGGGAACTGTCCGCTATGCGTCTGTCAATGCACACAAGAATAAGGTCAGTATACTGTGCTGGAGCTCTTGTGTAATCTGTGATGCTGCCTCACGCCTTATGTGCTACACACAGCTTTCTCTTTTTTGTCGATGATCAAGCATTATTGATTAACTCAACCCTGGTGTGATTTTGCAGGAAATGGGTCGTCACGATGACCTGTGGTCTCTCTTCTACATGCTGGTGGAGTTTCTGGTCGGTCAGTTGCCATGGAGGAAGATCAAGGACAAGGTAATGACAACCAATAATTATTGTCTGTCCCGGAAACTGCACAGCGATGTCCAGGTAGCTGGAAGTGATGAGAGGTGACAGGTGTGTTTGTTCATTCCCAGGAACACGTGGGGAAGCTGAAGGAGACTTATGACCATCGTCTGATGCTCAAACACCTGCCGGCAGAGTTCGGCGTGTTCTTGGAACACATCTCCAGCCTGGACTACTTCACTAAGCCTGACTACCAGGTGACACATGGCTGTAATATGGATTTAGATTTGATGATATAGAAGCTCTGGTTTCTTTGTCTGTGGAATAAATCTCACAAAAAGCTTGATTGTATGTTTTTGTGTCGTTGCAGCTGCTGATGTCCGTGTTCGACAACAGCATGAAAACTTACAACGTTGTGGAGAATGACCCTTATGACTGGGAGCGGACCGGCACAGATGGCACTTTGACGATCAGCGCCGCGGCCACAACACCGCAACATCACACCCGCCTCACTCCGGCACACATGGGGTACATTTGTTTGAAATAAATACACTTTTAGTAATTCAGGAGTTATTGTCTGAGTGGTGTCCTGTACTGTCTTTTATAGCCTCAAACATGAAGTAATGCTTGTCCCTCTTGTTGCACCAGGATGGCGAACGCCTCCCTGATCCCTGGCGACCTGCTGAGGGAAAACACAGACGAGGTTCTGCAGGACGAGCAGCTCAGCGATGTGGAGAACAACCCCGCCCCGGAGCGCCTGCCGGGCTCTCCCCTCCACCCACACCGCAACCAGGAGGCTGACGTCTGGGAGGAGCTGGACCGCAACCGTAACCGCATCAGGACGGCGGTGTGGAAGGTAGAGTTTAGTATGGTGGTATCACCTCTGAATTCTCAGTTGAAATCCACCTGTTTTTTTTTTTTGTTAATCACTAATCAGTTTCAAACAAAACTGACTGGTTTCCATAGGCGGCAACAGAAGAGGAGCACAGCAACAACCAGGGTAACCACGGACACCAGAGCCCCTATGCCGGGCCAAGCCTGGGTTCCCCAGTCAAGCTCCACTCTGAGGTGGTGGCCTCAGACCGTGACGGCCCTCTGCTGAGGAAACTCCGCAACATTCACAGTTTTGAGCTGGAGAGGAGGCTTGGCCTGGAGTCCAAGCCCAGCCCAGAGCGCTTCCTGGAGCCCAGGTATGTCAGTCAAGTAGCCAATCCAGCTACGTTAACATCTTCTTTTTTTTTTTTAATTTTCTTAAAGATAGAGTCGAGAGTTGATTGTTTGCATCTGTCTTGTATCTGTTCAGCTCAGCGAAGCAGCAGCTTGGCACCCAGCACCAGGAAAAGGAGGCTGACACAGCTGCAATCATCCCAGTGACTCAAGCTGCATCTGCCGTGGAGCGTCCTGACAGAGTCTGGCACTATGACGAGGAGTTCCGGTCTGGTGGTGGTTCTCCAAAGCCAGCATCCTCTGGATCTCAGGAGCAGGGAGAGGGGGCAGTCAGCAGCGGGGGCTTTGTGGCCCTCAATCTGAGCTCTGGGAGGCAGGACATTGACTCAAGGGAATGGGTAATGGTGGAGCGGCCCAGCGGCTCTCCGGGAGCCAAGGCTACCACCAGCCCTTCGGAGGAGGATGAGGAGCCAGAGGTGCTCCAGCCAGGGGAACAGTCTCCTGGATGGGAAAAGGGCAGCCCAAGCCCGAGCTCTGGAAAAACTAAACAAGAAAGTGTGGCTTCCTCCAAGGGAAGTGCAAAAGTGGACAAGTTGGAGCTCAGTGTGGGCCCGGCAGGGGCTCTGCCCCCCGTCACTCCGACCAGCCCAGCTGAAGCTCTGGCTGAGGGAGTTCTCACTCAGGTAAGCCCTTTCATTTGAAGACCATCTCACAACATGGCATTCAGGATACTGACTGTAGTCAGCATTTTACTAAGTTAAAAAGCTGCACAGAGTTCTAGCTATAGAACCATGATGCTAATATCATACAACAGTCAGAGTTCCACCAGCTGCATCTTGCTGTAGTATGAAGCTAAATGTTACTGCTGCGTGTTTTCTCGCTTTTTTGCTTGTGTTTATTTGTTAGAAAAAACATATTTGTGTCACAGCTGCAGAGCTTTTTATCAGACCACAGCATGGGGAAAAAGAGAGCTTATGGCTTTGAAATGCACTTTGATTTGCGTTAAATATTCTGCATAATTTTATCTTATTTTCAGACATTCGCAGTGTGTTTGGTTGGTTTTATTTACTTCGCAAATTAAATTATTTATTTCCAAAATACACTTTGGTTTGCTTAGTTTAAATTACTTTTTCACTCCTTTGCTATTAATTACCTTCAACCAGCCCACCGAGTCGTATGCCAAAATCCTGCTCAACCTATGAGTTCAACATAAACCGATTTTGCTCAGATTGTAGACCAGTTTTTTTCTTTACAAGAGGAATAATTGTCCCCTCACTCTCTTCTACAACCAGAACAACTGCCTCCAAGCTGAAAATGTACACTGCCTTCCCAAAATCCACCTACCTTGCCTCTGTCTTCCTCCCCTAGCCTGAGATCTTCCCCTTATCTTTATAATCCTCCCGTCGCTTTACCTGCTCGGAACACCTCCACGTCGTGCTCCCCTCCGGTGCAACCTGCTTGTTCTACCTCACAGTACCTCCACCATACCTCCTCCATCTCACTCCCTCACTGATCTCACAACCCCTCCTCTGTCCACCTCCCACTTCTCTCCTTCCCGTCTCTTAGCTCCCCACCTCTCCTCCGTCCCTGCCTGAGGAGGTTGCGGCCCGGATGTCCAGCCCCATCCCTCTGCGCTCTCCCAGCCCTCACACTCTCCTGACCACCCTGTCGGACCCGCTGCACCAGCGGCAGCCGCCGGGCATGAGGCGCAGCCAGTCCGCCGACCAGCCGCAGCAGGAGCGCCCCTCTTCTTCCTCCTCCTGCCACGCCTCCCTACCACTACCACCAAACCCTGCCCCCGGCACCCGCTCGCCCAGTCGCAGGAAACTGCCGGCCATCCCGGCGGGTGCTGCCAACACCAAGTTTCCCTCTGTCATACGCATCACCCGTGCCCAGCTTCAGCAGGTGATGAGCCCATCACGATCCCGTAAAAACCAAACATTCAGCTTCCTCCACATCAGTAGCAACACACCGGCTGTCAATATTTTGTTCTTTCTTTTTTCTTTTTTTCTTTTTTTTTTGTTTAAGTTGCTTATTTTGGCTTCTTTGTTTAGTTGGCTTGCTTTTGTGTTGTTGTCAGGCAGCTCTCTCCAGAAACCATGAAGGGCATTGTGCAGGCCAGACAGAGCATGGGTCAGATGTGTCCTTGTGTCTGGACATGTGTTCTTGTGATCTGAATAGGGGTGTGTGTTTGTCTGATTGTGGCATGTGTGTTTGGAATGTCGAGTCATGACTACAACAGGTTGCATGGTCTCTTTTGTTTCAGATCGTCTTTGTCCTCTCTATCTTTCTCTTTCTCTCTCTCTCCCTGTATTTGTTCCTCACCCTCTCTTCGCTGAAGCCCCCTGCGAAGTTGCGTGAACGTTTCCTGTCCACATGCTGGTTTAGTACTCACAGCTTGACTGACACTGCCATAGCACTTGTGTGTTTCGGTCTGATAATGGTAGCTATGGTATTGCATGCTGTTGCCAAACTAATCACCATTTATTACCCCATATTATACAATTCTTCTCTTTTCACACATCTGCATCAGGCTCTTGCTACAGAACTACAGCACAACTCGACATGTTGTAGTCTATCAGCAACAGGCCTTTGACAATTAGAATATTATTCCCATTTTTGGTGGGGTTTATTTTTTCAAATAACACCTGTGTGTCTTTCTCTTCCCTCCCATGTCTCCACCTCCCCCTCCCCTCCAGTTGACAGCTCAGCGTCCCTCTGGGCTGTCCTCCCAGTCAGGATCAGACAGTGCCCCACAGTGCCTCCTGCTGGAGAGGCGTGGTGAAGCTGAAGCTGAGGCTCAGCAGGTCCAGGAGCACACAGCGGATATCAGCTCCCCCCAGGACCACGTGCCCACCCATCCAGGGACACCCACAGACCCCCTGGCTGAGATGCTCGTCAATGGAAACAACCACACCAGAGCTCCAAGCCCTGTGCCAAGCCGCGTGTCTTCCCCGCGCTCGCCACGCTCGCCTCCTCCACGCTCACCTTCCTCTCCACGCTCTCCTCGCTCCCCTCGCAGCCCTTTGTTTGCCAACGGCCACCTGTCCCCTCCTGCTAACGGCCAAAGGGATTTAAGTAATGGAGCGTTCCCCAAGCTGAAAGACCCTGAGAATGATTATGGCCACACTCCCTGTGCAACAGAGCCTCAGCCAAAGGGGGAGGAGAGCAGAGAAGCGAACCAGGCCCCAGATCAGACCAGAGGCCCAGCCTCTTCCTCCCCAGCTGCCCCCCGTAAGGACCCCAGCCGGAGGCAAAGTCGCATCCCAGTCCTGGAGCCCTCCAGCCTGCTGGAGCTCCCTCCTCCGGGGTCTGCCAAGGAGAAGCTCCTGCAGAAGAAAGCTAGCCACCAGGGCCCAGTCCCCTCTCCCACTGCCTCACCCTCCCTCTCTGATAGGCGTGGCCCTATGGTGGCCTCCCTCGCTAAGGACCCGCTGTCCTCCACCTCTGACCGCTCCCAGGACGAGGACTCTCTTATGGGCTCCCGATCTGACCGCCAGGGAGACGACGCTCCTTCTCTGTCCTCCTCCTCCAGCCCTCTGTCCCGCAAGAGCAGGATCCCTCGTCCCGTTCATGCAGCTTCCTCTGCCGAGCAGCTGGCTGCCCAATTCCTGCCGCGACCACCTCCTGGAAAGCCACCTTGCCGCCCCACAGTGGAGGGCAGGTAACTCATTGATCCGCATATTTTTCTTTCATATATCAAGACTGAATAATTAACCACAACCTAAAAGCATTTATAATAAACAGCATGAGAGAAACAGCATGAAGACATAAAAGAAACAAAAAAAATACACCTTAATTTACTTTGCTGATTCATATTTGTGATTAAAGGAATTGTTGGATATTTGGGGAAATTCGCTTATTCACTCTCTTGCTGATAGTGAGTTGAGAGGATTGATACCACTGTCATGTTTATATGCTAAATATAAACCAGCAGGTGATTAGCTTAGCTTAGCATAAAGACTGAAAGCAGGGGGACACAGCTAGCCTGGTTCTGTCCGACGCTAAAGAAAATCCACCTACCAAGCACCTCTAACCTGTATTAATTAACACGTTGCATCTTGTTTAATATGTGCAGTGACTTCCTGGAGTCTTCCAGTTAGCACCCAATGTTCCATAAAAAACACATTTACATTTCTCTTTTACATTTATAAGTAAGATTTAGAGGCATTGGCAGATTTTGTTTTTGACTTTGCGCAGAGCCAGGCTAGCTGTTTCCCCTTGTTACCAGTCTTTACACTAAGCTATGCTAACCACCTGCCTGCCGGCAGTGGTGATTCTGATCCTTTCATCTAATTCTCGGCATGAAATGTGATTCATCACCCTGTTTCATGGTTTGCTTTGAAATATATGGCTATTATTCATTACCCGCCCTGCTTTTTGTACACACTCAGGCTTAGACGCTACCGCATTCGAGCTGGCAGCACCAGTGACTCAGACCTCCTGACATGCCTTGCTCAGCTGATGCATGGCTCCCGAGGCTCCCCCCTTCACCACCGCTCCTCAGTCCAGCACGGGGGCTCCAGGATGGGCATCTGCAGCCTAACGAGCTCTCCGCACCACCACCGCAGCTCCAGCGCCTCGCCGCGCAGCTCCTCCTCCCTGCAGCGCTCCGTCAGCTCCTCGCCCTCCCGCCACGAGCACCGCGGCGGCGGGGGAGGGGGCTGCCTGGGCCGCAGCCGCTCGCCTCCCAGCTTCTCTGGCTCGCCGCCTCCCCGCCGCTTCTACCCACATCACCAGGAGACCTGCTGCAGCCGCCAGGCCCGCACAGGCCCGTTCCACCTGTCCAGGGGAAAAGGCTGTAGCCGAGAGGGCAAGTGCTCCAGCAAGCTGAGCAGGTAGTTGCCCACCAGGTTGTGCCACAGCTGAGGATGGGAAGACTCCAATTGTGATCGGCTCGACAGCAGTCTGGATAAAAGCCTGAGTCTTCCTGTGTAATTCAAATTCCCTGTCAGTCTGAACCTTAAACTTGTCTTGTCGTTTCCCACTGTTCTCCTCACTCCTTCTATTTGCACGCAGGGTTTGCCATTCATTTATGTGCCCAGCTCTTCAGCAGTGCTCCAGTTATATAGTATTGCACTTCCATCAAGTTGTCTGACTTGTGTGAGACAGATTTGAAAAATAACATTAAATATCTGTGCGGCAGAAGCTGTGATTTTCTGACTTTTAGTCCGTTAAGCTCCAAAAATCCTACATTTCCCGTAATGCTATTCTATAGCTTCTCCCCCTCTGTCTCATGAGTGCCCACTTCTGTCAAACCCCACACCTCCAGTTTGAAATGAAGGCTTTCTGTTCAAGAATGTGTCAGATCAGTGGCATGTCCCTTTATGATCACTTATCAGACCAGCGATATTCATTTTATCTATATTATCACGGTGTAGAGCTAAATATTAGCTAATAATAGCTGCAAAATTAAACAGTGATTTCCCAATGCAGGCATAATACATGAATCAGTTGTTAGTTGGGCCAGTGGGCACATAAATAAATAAATTTCCTGTTTATTCATCTTCATCTATCCTGCACCACAATATAACTTATTTATCCCCTCTATTAATGCACTTGGATTATACTGATGGAGTGTCAGTATAGCTGACAAATTAATGAAACATTGGCATGGGGTCAGTTATCTCCTCTGTATTTGGAGAATGCAGGCAGGGTATAACATTTACTTTATGCTACACGGGAATGCATAAAGGCCGAATCTGTGTACAGTTGTATTTATTGAGATATTTATTTTGATGCTTAGCGACGCTTTCGACTCCTACCCTCCTCTGTGTGATAGTGGATGTATGCATTAGTTTTAAATGTTTAATCGAAGGGATCGCTCCGACGTGACTCCCTTTTATACAATCAATCGTGTAAAGTGCGTGAGGACACACACCTTTTTGTGCCTACTGTGTTGCCGAGAGGAAATCAAAAATGTCACACCAAACGAAGGGATTACAAGTTTTTAAGGCGTTGGTGGAACATGTGTTTTTGGGAGTTGTAGTAGCGGTAGTAAGCGTAAACAACACAAGGTACATTACTGATGAGTAATGTTCACACACAGATGTTTGTCTCAGCGTGTGCCTTGGCACTTCGGGCAGCTCGAGGATTCACTTTGGCTTGTTTGTAATTAGAAAAATGAAAGGAGCCCATAACAGACCTGTGCCAGCAGTTACAAGACGACCCTTTTCACCAGTATTCTTTTATGTAGAAAAGGTAGCAACTCTAATGTTTGTAAGTCAAACACAATTTGAGCAACAGTTTACTTGATGACAGAGTAGCGACGTATTATTTGTAATGACAAAAATGAAATCCTGTCTTAACTGTCCTGCATATACCAGGTCAGTGTGAAAGATTAAACTTTGGGAAAAAAAATGTGAATTTCAGACCTCAAACAGCATTTTCGTCAAATGTTATTGAAACCGGAGGCCATATGTACATATATTTCTCACGCCACAATGATGTTCCATGCTTCCACGTGCAAGAATGTTTTTGTTTTGTTCCTCCTGCGCCGGAGAATGTCTTTTTATATGACGACACACGGTGCGTTTGTGCACAAGGCAGCGGAATCAGAGTGTTGTTCGTCTTTACGCTAGTTAGGATTCCTCACTGAAACTCTCCTCCCGCTCCTCTGCTTGTAAGATACTGTAAAATAACTCCAGCTTCCTCCCAGTGCTACTCTTTGCATGCTCAACAGAGAAAAGACTGAATCAACTACTGAGTAAAAAGCTGCGCACTACTTCCCATCGCGCAGCATCCGTCTTATGAAGATTGAAACCCAGCGGTGACTTCATTACCTGTTGGGTGAGCAGTGTTACTTCTGTATGACTAGTTTTCTGCACCTCCTGCGCTGACAGGGGATGACTGTGTCGCTGGAATATGATAGACTGTATTTTTTATCAGTGCAACTCGCTTAAATAAAAAGGTAGACTTACTGTGTGGTAGGGAACAACACCAGTTGAGAGATTAATGTCAGTTTGAAATATGGCTGCACACAGGAACAAAAAAAATTGCCAAATATTTTGATAAATTTTCCAGATGTGGTTTGACTTGTGATATGATAAACATGGGAGTGTGGAGGGATTGAAAGGGCACATTGCTTTGTAGATAACAAATGTGCTGTTGCGTTTGACTCATGCAGATCTTGCAGCCTCACAGAGCAGCTATGATGACTCATCCTGAAGGCATACAGCGTTCAGTCAGTCAGTCGCCTTAATGTCTCTTCTCTGCCCCTCTGTGCGTAGCGAGGGATGACTGAGCCTTGTCTGTGTTGGAGATCATTCCACTATTAGGCCAAGCCAAGCCTGCCTGTCACTTATCTCTCGTCTGTTAGCGGTGTGTGTGCTGCCATGCCCGTCAGCGTGGTCCATGTATCACCACTGAAATCAGTGCTGTCAGACTCTTGCGCTTGCGGAGCCGTGCTTCTACCGGAGAGCTCGCCGTGTTTCTGTGAGAGTGCGTGGGCCATTTATTGATTGACTGGTGGGAAATTTCAGGGCGCAGTATTCGAGGTGTGTTTGTTAGTGTGATAACTGTGTGCTCTCAAACAGGAGCGTGCAATTTCTACATGTCGCCAGCAATCAATCTTTTGAATCCTCCCTCTTTCAACTCTCTATTTCAGGCTCACAGATTTCAAGATATTTCAAGCTTTCAAAGATCAGAACGCTGTTGTGCAGAATTTTAATATATACCTGTAAAATACTCTAATTATTTAAATAAATAAGTATTGTAAAACCATAACTTATATGCTAACAGGCTTCAGTGAAAGGGAGGAACAGACACTAAACAGTGCTGCTGGTTTTAAAAGATAATCAAATTTATTCTCATGTTTTTTTTATTATTATTATTGCACATGTGGTGTGTAGTTGTAGTACTAGTGATACCTTCCAGACGAGGATTTTTTTGGTCGCTTTCAGAAGTGACCTGCTCATGGAAACGTGTCATATTTATAGTAGCTCGCAGGTATTTGTGGTTACAGATACCCATAGGCCAACAGAACAAACCCAGCTGTTTTATTTTATTTTGAAAGGTGAGATGAAAACTAATGAAAGCTTTGGTGTGCACTATACACTTCTCATATCATAACATTGGAATACTTGTCAATGACTTATAAATACTTGACAGAAATTATTTATTGTGACATATGCTAATTTGCCCATCTATCATTTTGACTTCAATTGTTGGGATTTTTTAATGGTTGATATTTTTGTGTTGTAATGTATGTCATGGTTTTGAAATGTAACTGTACAGTCTCAAGGAAAGAATGTAACAAGTGGGAGTTTTGCATTGTATATAACTGTAATTATTTATGTTTATTCTATCATTTGTATCATATCAATGCCTTGTACAGTGTTTTTTTTCTTTTTTCTTTTAAAATTATTTTGTATTTTATTTTTATAAACTGGTTATAAATAAAATACTCATTCCGCATGCATACAAAATCCTGTGAAAGGCTTCTGTTTTTGAACATGAAATGTTGCTCAACTAGAACACAAAGGTTTTCATTGGTTTTTGTTAATTCACTGGACCGTCAGCAGTTGGTGTTTTAACATCTTTTATTAAGAGAACCAAGTTGTAACAGACATCACAGACTGAACAAAGACTAGGGGAATTAAATATCAGACTGAGATTCAAAATTAACACAAAATGTACTGCCAAAGTACCACAAAACTGAAAAATACCTGCAGACATTAATGCAATAAAATGCTACAAATGCTTTTTGTGATGTTTGGAAGTGCAACCTTTTTTATATGTTTCTGCTTCTAAGAACACGTAATTGACATAAAAAAGAGAAATGATTTACATATGTGGAATTTGCCTGCAAATTTGATCAAATTAATCACGTCTTTTGGGAGCATTATGATCTGAGTACGGAATTGTGTCTTTGTACCTTAACTGCATGCTCTAGCCTGAATCACCCAAGTATTCCAGAATCAGAGGTCTAAAACTGCCAGCCTAGAATAAAGATCTGGTCTGCAAGACAATTTAAGAAATATTTCGTTGTACTGAGCATGGTATAGTAAGTATGGTAAGTTTTTATTTTAGAGGCCAGCACAATTCCACATAAAATTTGATTTTTATTTCACATTTAACCTTTAACAAGCTGCACCTGACTGTGCAACTCTTCAGTATAAACACTTCTGACCAGCAACACCCTGATTTAGTGCAGTAAACCTGACACCAAAACATGCAAAACAACATGACAGGCAAGAGAGAAAGAACAGCTGCTGCTTCAGAGTTTATTCAAGTTGTTGTTAAAAACAACAACAATTTTTGTCCAACTATTCAAGAGATAGAAGCTGAGTTTGACAATCCTGCTAAAAATCTGTCGAAATGTTAAAAGGATGATGGTGTGGACTATAACCTTGTGTCAGCCACACACGTGGTTGGCATACGTCATACGCATTACGCGTCTGCGTACACGTTGACCCCGCCCACTCGCCCCAGTCCGTTAGCCGCGCAGCTCCTGGCCAGAAATGGCGGCTCTTTTGGAATCTATTCTGTCGAAGAAAGCGGATATTAACAGGGTGTTGGACTGGCTGAAGAATGTTGAGGTTGGTCCGAAATGATTTAGAACCACATGGGTCAGACACCCGAGGGGCGCTGGTCCCTGTGTAGCGTGTTTTATTAGGTGACATGGCTCACAACTGATTGTAAACAAAACTTTTAGCTGGAGAGCTAGCGGGCTAGGTTAGCGGTAGCCGGGATGGGATGGACTCAAGTCGAGACGTTAAGTTGTCAACTTTTCCACCAGTCAAAAGAAAATGTAGCGTTAAAACAGATCTTAACTTAGCATGGCTGCTTACCACTGCCATTATTACTGTCTGAAGAGGGGTGTGTAGTTTAGCAGATGTTGGTTAGCCAGGTGTTAGCTAGGTCAACAGGCTATTTTCTGCTGAGATGTCCGACATGTCTGAAAAACATTTACTGACCTAGTTACTCTCTATCTTGGGTTCATCATGGATTAACTAGCGCTGATCATATGTGCTGTTTCAGCTTTATAAATGCTTTAATTGTCACAGTCCGTTTTCATACATTTATATCTCTTTTCGACAGGACGGTGACAGCCTGGCACTCAGTGAGCCTAGGGTGACAGTTCATAAGCAAGAATTTGTCCCATTTATTTTAAACTTCCTGAGAGAGCAGAGCAGTAAAGCACTCACCCATGGCCCTGCCACGCCAGCCAAGACCCCCAGCCGACCCAAACCGGCTGCACAGACGCAGGGCTTCGCTGACAGGAGGGGCTGCAGGTCTGCCGGTGGCGGAGCTGGTTCTCGGAGTGCCAGCCGGGTCCAGCTGTTTTCTCCTGCCGCCTCTGTGTCATCTGGAAGTGAGTGGGATGCGTCTGGTCAGTCAGGGTCCCAAAGTCTGAGCGGGGTCACGGCCTTCAGCAGTCCCTCCTTTACTGCAGCATGGAGCCCTGCCTCCAGGCCTTCCGGCTCTGAGCGCCGTGCTGGTCAGAGGATCAGTCTGGGGGACTACATGGTTTCTCCCCCTGACCTCCAGCCCAGCCCCAACTTGCAGTCACAGAAGAGCCGCAGGAGAAGCGGTGGCAGCATGCCGATGGGGGGACAAGGAAGACATGGAGGAGGGCGTGGGGGACATCACAGTGATGAGATTGGACGGTGGGAGAGTGGGAGGAGGTCAGGTAGGGGAGGAGGCGGAGGAGGAGGGTACGGTAGGATAAGCGAGCAGGTTTCACCTCCATCTGTGGGGCAGCTCAACTTCAGCAACCTGGAGGACTTCCCTCCTGTTGGGTCATCACCTGTTTCACCTGCGTGAGTCCACACAACTGTCAGTTAAACAAAAATCATCACTGACTCCATTGTTGATTTTCAGATCTGTCTAACATTTATTTTCCTTCAGGGTATCCAAACCATCTAGAAGAATAAACCCAACACCAGTCAGTGCAGAGCGGCCGCAATCCAAACCAAAGACCTGCTTCACCTCCACCCCATTCAGTAAACCCTCTACTCCCCCATTAGCTGTAGAGGCGGTTGAGGGGTCAGTGACAGTGAGCAGTCCTCTGAGCCTGCAGGAGGAGAGGGAGCTACTGAAGAGGGAAAAGTAAGTGCACACACTGAATGATTCCACTTATTCTGACACAAAAGTTGATCTTTTTCTGTACCAGTTTGAGGAGTGGAAGAAAAACGTAGGTTTATACTTTTGACCTTGGCAATGCTACATGCCTTCTACTGTTTTCCATTCTACAATATAGATGGGTAGTGCCTTGTAATCCACAGGGATTTATAGAAATGCAAGATAGACTTCGTAGTTAATATTCCATCCACTCATTATACCAGTATTCTTTTACAGATTTCTCTGCATGTGACACAGTATCATATTTCTTTATTCTCCTGCATTTTTTGACTCCACTGCGTCATCACTTGTTCTTCACCTCACTTGATCTCAGCTGTTTCATAGTGTGAAATTACTGTTTTTTTTAGGACAAAGCGTGCACAGCAGGTTGGCTCTCCTCTGACGTCTGCTCTGGACCCTTGCACGCCCACAAAGTCGGGCCTTCGGACGGGATCTAAAGTTACACCAGATCTGCAGACACCCTGTCCTGAACCATCCAAAGTCACCTTCTCGTTGGAACTGGATCTCCTAGCAGAGCTGTACTGTACCTGCATTTCTGGTAAGTGACCACAAGGTGGTGCTCATGGGCTAAGTGAAAAAACAGGAGGAAAAAATGTGAATTGAATGTGTCACTTCTTAAGATGTTCAAAGACATTTACAGAGAGAAAAAACAAATAAAATAGATAATTCAGAGGTCAGACCTAAAACCTAATGAAGAAAATGAGTTTGTTTGTGTTTTCACATCGTACAGAAAATCTTGTGCCCAACATTTTCCTGGAGCTTTTCTTCGTGATGCAGTTGCTGACATCCCAGTCTCCTCACACTCATGATGATGATGAACAGGAAAGTTTGTGTGCAGCGAATTCAGGTATGAAGTTAGTTTGTATGTCACCTACGTCCTATTACATCATGATCACGATTGTTTAACTTTCATTTGAATTGAATCTGACATTGGGCCCCTTCTTAATGTTTTCAGATGTTCTGGAGAGATGTTACCTGAGACAAGTACATAACTGTGTGTATTTTGCGGTGAAGGTTTTGGAGAATCAGTTTCAGTGAGTTATTTTAGACATTGTATCACACTTTTAGGAACAGGAATATATCAGTATGCAGCTCTTTTCCCTAATTAAGAGGCACTGCTCCTCCAGTCTCCCTGAACTGATTCCTAACAATGTATTTTTGGCAGGTTGGTAGCTCATTTGGACAAGTGTACCTTGCGTCTACTGGCAGAGAATGAAAGGGTGGCATCTTTCTCTGCGGATCTCAGGGACCGTCTGACCCAGGCCCAGGACAGAAGCACAGCCAAGGTAACACTTACGTGTTGTGTTTTACAGCTATAAGCGCTTATTATTGCATGAGTGTTACGGAATATGATTACATATTGGCCCCAGTACACCATTCTGTTTTTAAAAGAGTACCTTTAAAGTATTAACATATTTATTAGGTCGTGTTCTTAATGTATAGAGCTGCATCGATTGGTCAATTAACTTATTAGTCGATTTGCATTAAATTCATAAAAGTATTTTGATTGTCAGTTAATGGTTTGTCATTTTTTTCAAGCAAAAATACAGAATATTTGTGTTCCAGCTTCTCATATGGGAGAAATGGTTATTATATATTTTTTACCTTGAGCTCTACAAATCTGTCACCAGCATTTGCAACCAAACGATTTATCAATTAAATGAGAAAATTATCATCAGATAAATCTATAATAAAAAAATATTTAGTTGCAACCCTAATGTTTCATAAATCTGTTGTTTATGCCGCTTTCTTCACTCCTTAAAATCCTTGTTTTAATTCATCACTAAAATGTTCATAGTCTGTGTAGAATTTTCACTGAAATTAAAACTGTTCTACTTGTTTAGTTAATTTGTTTTTATTCCTCCTTATCTGTTCCAGCTCTCTCCTTCAGTTTCCACTTTCATCCACTCAGTCCCGTTCCAGCCTGCTACCGACAACCGGTCCAACTTCAATAGTGACAAGGCCTTCCACACCTTTAAAAAACAGAGGTATGTCACACTTTCTTTGTTCTTTCATGAAGCTGCTTTCTCGCTTCACGTCCTGTAAAAACTACCTGTGTGACAGTTGAAGTTTGACTTGGAGAGTTC
>JAPZEA010000007.1:6430775-6441747 GCA_029783685.1 Heniochus monoceros
GTCTGTGTGTTACATGTGTGTGATAAATAATAGCTGAGGTACAGGAGTGAGCTGTTTGTGACATTTCGCTGCCTCAGACAATGGCCGCCGTGTGGATGGGACGCATTACTCCCGCACAGTCGCCGAGCTTCAGCTAAATCACCGCCCAGCCTGTTAATTGGTGACCTTTCAGAAATATCTGAGCAGGATCTGAACTGTAATGGAGGACTTGACAGAAAAGCACACTCTGGGAAACTCTACTTCAGATTCTGCTCTGTATGACATTGCTCCTCCAACATATTCATGCTGTGGCGTCAGTGTGAGGTCTGGGTTCGATATGTGGTGTCATAGAGTCGGTCCTACCTTGCAGAACAAGCTAGATGAAGGAGGATTCTCTTTTCAGCAGCGTTTACTGGTTCCCCCACTTCCATCACAATACTTCCTGGTTTCTCTTGGACATGTGATTGAATAATCCAATCAGGAGTTAGGAGGGAAATAGGTGAATGTGAGGGGAAACCAACACAGGTACATTCAGATGATTTGGATTGCTTTAAATTGCTAGTAAAATATCTAAATATAGTATTTTTTGTAAAAGTTGGAATTAAACGTTCAGTGAAATTAATTTAGAACTTGTTTTGTAGCTTTGGCCAGTTTTCACTTATTAGAACATTTTATTCAGCATGTCAACATTTTATTCTGCTGAGATTTGGGATTGAGGCGACACTGCTACAAGTCAGATGGGGCGAGACAAGCTCAATCAAGTGATAAGACAGGCTGTAAACAAGCCGACAGTTAAGCCAAATCAGCTAATTCACTTTATTTGGAGGTGAAACCAAGATGATGGATTTTTAGGATGCTCAGTTTGGCAGCGATGGAAAATAATTCAGTAAATTTAATCAGCTGCTTCACTAAAGTACAATTTTGAGTTACTTAAACTTTTCTCGAGGGTTTCTATTTAATGCTGCTTCTTACTTTAACTCCACTACATTTATCTACCAGCTGCAGTTTAAGTGAATTTAAATAAAATCGTCAGATAATCTTAGAAAATGCAGAGTAAATCTAACTTAATGCAGCTGTTGTCCATCTTCTTGTCTTGTTACCCTTAGTGCCTCGTTTGGAGCCCCTTGTCATACATCGTTAGCAGTTCCACCAAAGACTGATTTCACTTCTAAAAATCTTAAAGTACTTTCATTTAAATAACCTTTTGAGCTTCAACGAGGTTAAATTCTCCATTACCTCACAAAAAAAGCAAAGATTAGATAACAGTTGTGCAGCTGCTTTGGTTTATCATGGTGACCCTTTGGATGGTCCGAGCCCCAGTTTGGGAAACACTGGACTGAACAACCCTGTTTCTACCTCCACCGACCAGCTACATCAGTGAAATACTCTAATAATCTCACATATATAATAATATATGAGTCAGTAATCTTTTCTCGTGGTATTTCTGCACTTTTACTTTGCAGGATTTGAAATTCTTGACTCGTACTTGCGTTGGGGTGATTTTATATTGTTGTTTTGGTACTAGATGTTTGTTCTTCCACCAGTGCAGTCTGGGAATAACTTCCCATCACCATCATTTCTTCCTCCCAGTAAGTTTGCTAACCTTGGAGTTTGTTTACCAGTATGAGCTTCTGAAAGCTCTATTTCTGGCCCTGTTGGATTTCTTTTTAGCAATTTCACAGCCTTGACAAATCACAGCAAGTAACCTTAGTGAGTACAATCTCACTATTATGACCAAAACTTTGTCAAAAACCCAAGTAGCGATAAACCAGAATTATCCCGTACATTTTTCATGAGCCGGGACGATGGTGGCGTCTGTCTTCTCGTCCCTTTCTGCCAGCGGGCTGGTTTCTCACAAAAACCTGCCGTAATCCTCAAAGTTTAGAAAGAGAATTAGCTTTAGATTAAAGTTGAGGAATGAATGTTGTCAGTGGAAGGTCCTCACAAGTGCAGCGGCGCAGAGTCGTGTGTGTGCAGCAAAAAAAGGCGCAGCATGAGCAATGACAGTGCCAGGGTCTAACAGGGGGAACCAACCTCGCCAGGGCTCCAGAGTCTAGATTCATTGCTTTAGCAGCAATGCATTTTTGATGTGCCCCCTTTCTGCTTCAACTTCTCCGTACGACCCTGACGGGATAACAGCGCCCCCAGCAACCGTCCATATAGCTTAAATTTACCCTGTGACGTTGGCAATGTGTAGGTGTTTGTGTGTGTGGTGAGAAAGAGGGAGCACAGGGAGACGAAAAGAAAGACAGAAAGACAGAGGGAGACAGCGAGAAAGGGAGAAAATGTTCCCCCTTGCCTGTTAAATATTTGAGAAGCCTTCTGTGGAAAAGTGATGCAGTCAGAGACAGGCCTGTTAGCTCAGTGTGTGTGTGTGTGTGTGTGTGTGTGTGTGTGTGTGTGTGTGTTTGGCTGATGCAGAGAGAGAGAAAGACAGGGCTGTTAGTTTGAACTAATTCAGCCGTGAGCGAGCAAGAGGGAGCACTTTCACTGTTTATTTATCTACCTGGGAGAGAGGGAGAGGGTAAAAAAAGAGAGAGGAGGGGGAGAAGAAGAGGAAGGGGTGAGACAGAGAGAGAGAGAGAGAGAGACAGAGAGAGAGAGAGAGAGAGAGAGAGAGAGAGACTGGCCAGGTTGTCACAAACCATTAGACAGACGGGCCCAGTGTGCTCTGCCCCATGTTAATGAGAGGGGCCCGGCTAAAGACAACCGAGTGTGTGTCGCTGTGTGTGTTTTGCGTGTGCACGTGTGCGAGCGTCGTGCAGCCTCGCGCACATGCGTGTTTATGTTTCCTTTTGTGTTTATTTGAGGATGTGTGTTTTTGTTTTTTGACAGAGAAATGATGTGCGCTCGTGTCTGCTGGCACAATAGGCTGAAATTAGTCGATAGAAAGGTGAAGGCTTTGTGTGTGTGTGTGTGTGTGTGTGTGTGTGTGAAAGAGAGAGGGAGAGAGAGAGAGACGGAGTACGTCTCTAGACATTGAGAGAAGAGGAGGCAGGATGCCCTCATTGTCTAAGACAAAAGGAGCTCCCTGTGCACAGAACAAAATATCAAGCGTGCGTGCGCACTTCCACTTGAGCGTGTGTGTGTGTGTGTGTGTGTGTCTGCTATGCTCGTTATAAAATACATCAATATTGCAATATTCAGCCAAAGCACTGCTGAAACAGGAAGAGGACAAAAATGTGGGGGGAAAGTGTGATCGGATGGCTAAAAAAGCATGTGTGTAGTTCCTTTTAGATTTCTGTGCCTGCATGATGGACGTGTTTGTCATTATTTTAAGAAACATACATGTCAGGGAGGTAGATATATATCACACACGCACACACACACACGCACACACACACACACACACACACACACACACACAGAGATGCACACTTAGGCCTAACTCGTGCTAAAACTCACTTGGGGTTGGAGCTGTTCCAGTAGACAGCGTGTCTGTCAAATATGATCTTCTCCTCTGCCCACACGGACACCCAGGACAGGATGGTCAGCACCACCACCTCCATCACACACTTCTGCCCGAGCTGGCACAACATCGTAGACATCCAGGTGGAATCTCTCTCTCTCTCACTCACTCACTAGGATCAGGCTTTCAATGCGCTGCTGCCGCTGCTGCTGCTGCAGAAATCCTCTCTAGATCATTAATGTCCGTCTGCGCGTCTTTGGACAAATCGGGTCGGCAGTTCATGGATCGTTAATTGGCTTGATGCGAGTTCCGATAACCCCCAAGGCTGTTTCAAGTCATACTGAATGGCTGAAATTGACTTTCAAACTTCGTCAGCCGCGGACGGAACAGCGGGATGCACATGTTATTTATAAGCGCGTCGACGGCAGGATGCTGCGAGTGCGTCTCCTCTGCAAGGTCCGAAACTTTTCTCCCATTACGCGCAGCCGGGGAGATAGATGCGCCACCTGGATTAGATCCCCTTCTTTCTCCAGAAAAGAAAAAAAAATCACAATTAATCACACTCCAGAATTCATCCGAGGTTTGTGATTCTATCTGCGGAATCGTTGTTCATCAGCAGACGCAAGACAACGTCAAAATCGGCCGTCATATTTGTTTACCCAGATTTGTGTTGGGTATTCAGCCCGGCGCACGCTTTGTTCCGCTCCTCTCACGCCGCGAATCTCTCCACAGCCTAAAACTGCGTCCACTTGACCTTTTCTCAGTTCAAAGAATTACATCCCAGACGGACGAACACGCTCCTCTCCGCTATTTTCAGTCCAAAGTTAACGCACAATAACAACTGCGAGACGGGAGCATCCTCCTCACACATCCACACACGCGCACACACACACACACACACCACAAGCTCTCACAGCATCTCAACTTGGTGATCCCTCCGCTGTCACTGGCTCTAATCCAAATGTGACTCCAGCCGCGGTGCGCCTTCGCTCTCTGTGCGTCACGCTGACCGGCGCCGCCGGGGAGCCGTCGATGATCACAGCTTTAATCCGAACACGCTCCCATGCGAGCCCTCCACCTATGGCGGCAACAACACTCACCGGCACCCTGATTCGGTCCAAGTAACCCCCACCCCTCTCTCTCTCTCTCTCTCTCTCTCTCTCCATCTCGCGCTCGCGTTTCATTTCTCTGCGCGGGCGGGGCCTGTAGCCGTGCCGTGCCGTGCCGTGCCGCGCTCCCTCTGGGGACTCGGGGCTGGCTGACTCACTGCGTCCCCGCTGATACACAACCGGGGATGTATAGAGGAAAGCCTCAACTCATATTCTTTAAATTTGAGAAAGTTGACTGACCCTTTTTGTGTGACATGAATTCAGATGATATATTGTAGCTCAGCAGAGAGAAACTAGTTTAGATTCCCTTTGTGATTGTTAACTTGTTATTAATCACCTCTACAACCATGTGTTTGACTGAGGGCGCTTTATTTCGCAGCTGGACATGTGAAGCGCCCGAAAAGTTCCCTCTTTGTTTGAAAGCTGCGGCCCTGATGGATGAGCTCGGAGAGGGAGAGAGAGAGGGCGTCTGATGGATCGCTGGAACACTGGAGTCATTTTCCATCAGTGTCCATTAGGCCCAAAGGGCAAGCGAAGGCAGCACCGAGTCTGAAACCTGTGAGCCATAAACCTCCAGATAGCTGTGTCTGACAGAGCGCTGCCACCCCTGCTGCCTCTGTCCTGCGCGCCTGTGTGTGTGTGTGTGTGTGTGTGTGTGTGTGCGCGCGCGCACACTCCCCCTGCAAAAACACATCCATCTTAAGCATTTAGCCTCAGCACCGGTGGAGGGAGATACAGTAACTACATTGCTTCCACAAAGAGCTGCATGCGTCTTCTAACATGTGTCGATAACCTGGGAGTGGATTGATCCTCAGTGGAGCTCAATCCGCCTCAACAAGATGGGAATTGATTGAAGACAATTATTTGTAACACGTTCATTTGCATTCTTTAAAAGGCCATGACAGAAGCGGAGTGACTGGAGAGAACTACACTGTAGACTCAACAAAGAGGACTTTCTGCAAACTCTTTCAAGGTGCTGCAAAAGATCCAAAAATCGAGCCGGCTGATTCGCCCCGCCGTGCGCAATCCTCCCAGCCCCGTGCTATAATTTTGAACTGCACCTTTCTGCGGCTCCATCTTTCACATCGCATTGTGCCTCTCGGTTGGATCTTTTATGCAAAGTGTCCTAGTTTTGCTTTGCCCTGCTCTGCCTGCAAAGTAATGCCTATAATTTGGGCTGCGTGAATTCAGGCAGGGAGAGAACCCATGCACCCCCATAACCCAAATACAGCTGCATGTTGTCCGCCTCTGTGGATGAATTATTCAACATCTGTCTGAGGCGTGCATATGTAAACAGGTGGATAGTCTCCTGATGGCTTTTTTAAGGGGAGCCACTATAGACCAAAAGACATCCTTCACCTCCGCTTAAGGCATTTCCTCCTGCGCTGTCACTCTGGAAAGGATTCTAAATCTCATGTAAGCTGTGCAGACTACACAGTATTGGGTGTATTCAGACACGGAGGCCTCTTAAGTGATCCTAAACCTAAATGAATGTGGGTCAGGGAGTCAGTGTGCGGACGCACGCTTCCTTAAAAGGGCGTTAAACCCTGGAGTTTATAGCTGGTTTAAGTCTGTGATTGCTGTGCAGTTTAACTCCAGAGACACGTGAATTATCTCCCAGCTCCAGATCTTAAAACACAAAACAGATGCGTGCAACATGGATGTCTGACCAACAAATTCTCACACATGCAGCATGTTTTTCCCCTCAGTGACTAACGGGCTTTTGTGGGGATTGAACATGTCACAAATGATATACAGGACAGTCTCTTGAACCACTTGGTCACCCTGCCCTCCCCCCATCCAGTCACCAGGTTTGCATTTGTGTGTGGCCTTGGTGTTTGCCAGCATTTTGCTTGATTAGAGGCCGCTGCGCTAATGTAAATAAATGTTGCCAGATGTGGAAGGACCACTTCCTCACATGGTTTCATTTAGTTCCGCGCACACAGTGCTGGATGAAGCCAGGATCACCTCAAGGGGTCTGGATTTGGCACAGAGGAGTTGGAGGGGTACTGTAACGAGCATGGCACAGTGAACTAGTAAGAAGTACAGAGTGACATTTTTGATGTTGCAACAGAGCTTATAGCAGAGATACAGTATGGATTCTTTTTTGGTGTCAAACAACTTTTGGATCAGAGCAGTGTTGTGAAATGTTTGCCCTTGCTGCACATAAAGTTCTTGCCAGTTTTTTTTTTTTTTTCTTTCAAAATGTGTCTCGGCAGATAAAAAATCTATGAAGCACCATATTTTGTGTGCCAGTGACTTGTGGAATTTGATCACCCAAAAACATCACAAATCTATGTTTGGATCATGTTACTTTGAGTTATCCTTCCACCCAATTATGCAATCTCTTTGCATTTCAGTATATTCCAAAGAGGATTCTGTGTAGACGTCTCCCTGCTCTAAATTACTGTTGGTGCAGAGTGAAATACGAAGATGCTGCAAGTAAACAGGGGTCTGAGGTATCAAAGCGGCATCAAAGAGTCAAGTTGCTGCCGTGGAGATTCCTGACAAGCAGGGATACACTGAAGATGTTTTAAAAAGGAGCACCTGAACATATCTCCCCAAACGTAAATGCTCTGATACCTTTAACATTAAAATAAATGATCTGCTAAAGCCTTATTTAGCATCCTAAAACATGCTGTTGAGATTTCTGCCATGTTGTCCAGCTGGAGACTGGATGTCTTATCATGACCTTCACGCATGCTTTCTTATGCAGCGGAGAAATAAGTCCATTCGCTGTGGATTTTACACCAAGTTGAAGTTCGCCATATTTAAGAGCACATTGCACAAACTGTTGAGATTATACAACAAAACCCAGCTCCTCTCAGCCACAAATGCAGACACCCCTGGACTCAATTCTCCCTCTCTCTCTCTCTCATTTGTCCCTCTCTCAAAAGGCAGAGAAGATCTGAGGTTAATCCTCTCTTCAGCTCTGTAAGGAAGCTGGAGAGGAAAAAAAAAAGGTATAATGCCAGAAAGACCAAGGAGGCACTCGAGATTAAGCCACTAACTATTGACATTGTGTGAGTGGCAGGTAAAGTCACCTCTGCTCAACAGCATTTGATTACCAGCAGAGCAAGACCTCCCCCTAGTGGTGCAGCAGGTGTATAACCAGTTTGTCATTGAGGTGTTTCTCCCACATCCCCGATGAACATGTTGATAAACATGGATGCCAGATATGCCCGATAGCCATGCTTGTGTTTTATCTTAATTATTCATCTTGTGAGATGGAGGATTGGTTTCCACAGCAACCTGGCTCATCTCCTGAGTCAGACAGACCCGCTCTGCTGAAAAGGTTGAAGCAGAGCACAAGAGGACGGAGGATTATTTGGAATCATTGAGAACAGCAAGTATCCAGCGCTGCATGTCAAATTAACTCCTCCACCCTGTCATCATCGCTGCAGCTGTTTCATCAAGGGAGTGCAACTGGATTGAGCTGAGCACAGATGAGCAGTCAGTCAAGTTTCAGATGAGATGAGTACAAAGTTGGAAATACAGTAAAAGATTAAAAAAAAAACAAAACCCACCAGTAGTAAACAGGATGGGAAATGTGGAAAATGTTACAGGGTGTTAACCGTTACAGAGCGGCAGTTCCACAGGACAGAGAGGAAGAGACAGAAACCAAATGAGGCCAGATGAAAGAAGGAACAAACTAAAGATTTATTGAAGGCAGCAGAAGATGCAAAAGACAAGAACAGAATGGTAAAGGGGGAGGGGGGCGGGGCACATACAGAGACACTTCTGTGTTCAGATAGGTTTAATGTCTTTGTGTTACAAAAGTTTTTTTTTTTTCTTGTTTTCACAGCTCCGGAGAGCTTCATAGGTCTGTATTGTTTTAACAAAATATACATGTTTTGAACGTAAAGTGGATATAATCCAAATGATTTTGTGGTACAAAAACATGAATATATACAACCATCAACCCCGCTTCATACAATAACCCCACCCCGCCCCCATATAAAAAAAAGGAGAAAAATAAAAGCTTTTTAACAAAAGTTGAAAGGCATAATCTTCTACACTGTCAACATCACAGCTAGGACTGTGGTTCAATTAAGTATCCATTCTAAAGCAATCTATCAAAGTAGGCTCTTTGTAAAGTCAAACAAAAAGGGATACAATGTACAGTATACGCTGAAACCCAAAAGGTATTTCAACATCATGTGACTGTTGTCCAAGGCATCAGAGAAATGGGAAAAAAAGGAACTTGAAGCCTTGTGTACTTGCAGAATAGCAGGAATGTGAAAAATATTTTAAGAAACCACAACACTACAAAACAGCAGGGGTAGAAGATACTTTGGTCCTTAACAGCAATAACCGTCTGCAGCTACATGAAGCTTTTTTTAAACCATGCATAATAATCTTTTACAAAAATAGAGACACGGCGCATCCGCATCTGGTCCAAAACTACAGTGGTCGAGGCTGTGGAAACTGGTGCTTTGAGGCACGCAGGAATGTGACGACGATTAAGACTTCAGCGTGATGGTGCCAACTTGGACCTATCATTGAGGAAAAGTGCACTAAATAACCTGACTGTGGTGTAAGTGGACACAGACAGGGAATGGGTGAGGGCTCTCCCACCCTCTAATCCTGGTATCCTGAATTTAAGAAAGAAATATATACTGGGTTTTTAGGCACAGTCCAAGCCTGTAGTTACTTTCAATTGACAAATGCCTCCAAGCTGCCCTCTCACAGGTAGGATTACCTGAATATAATGGGATAAAGGCATCTCTGTAGACAGGTAAGATAAAAACACCTTAACGAGAGGTAAACAAAGCCAACTGACCCGGCCAGAAGTATTTCAGCCTCAGATTAAACGCTCAAGGAGTCAAGGCACTGTGATAATGATCAAACCCAGCCACTACATATAGGGATCAGTTAAGCTTCGAAGTGATACACATGTAAATGCTAACATTAAAAGAAAAGATAAATGAATATATGTGTCCACATATAGATGAACATAATATGGTTAAATGAGGCCCCAAACACCATTGTCCCTACTGAGAAAAGGACTAAATGAAGGTGAATGGGGACTGTAAGACAGGAAGGCTGGACGCAGCTCTACTCCTGCCACAACACACCTAACAGAGCTACATCACCAAGCAAAAATATTAGGCATCTAACTGACTTACATTCATAGTTTCTACATACATATAAGGGGGATATATGCATACAAATCCTTAGATTAACATTTATGTTTTAAGAGGAAAAGATTGAATGAGCCACTTTCCCCCATTTTAACAATGCTGGTACATACAGTATCAAAAGGCATGGGGGTGGAGGGCAAAAAACAAACAGAATCTAAAGAGAAAAGGCATTTTGAGAGCCACGTCTTTCCCAAGTGAAGCCACAGTAACGCTTTAGGCTATCTTGGTTGGGGCAAAGTAAGGCACAAGGCTGTCGATAGAGATATTCAAAGAAAAGCGTGTCCTTATTGAAAACCTTTAGATAGTGGTATGGATCCCCCGAAGCAAACAGATGGGCAGTTAACAGAAGGACAAAAATAAAAATGGATACTAGGGAAAGAAATCGCTGGGTGGTCTGTGAGCCAAAACAAAATCCTTTGTCTCAAACCGTTTCTGACTGGCCAAACAGGTTCAAAGTGGCATTTCAAGAAGGCACACACACACACACACACACACACAGAGAGATATATATATATATATATATATATATATACACATATATCTCTCCATATGACCATCATAGCGAAAGGAATGCTGAAGTGTGTCTGGTGTGGATACGATCCATCCACATAAGCATACATCCGTGGTGGAGGGTGTTCTTTTTTTTTTCTTTTTTTTTTTTTTTAAGCAATTTGGTCTAAAGTGACAGTTCATCAGCTGCCCTTACTTCACCTCCAACATAATAACAGGTTTCTTTGCAGAATGTTGCCGGTTTCCCAGGACCCCATTTAAAACTTTGTGATGGAATGAGTGCACAATAAGGTCTGGGTACCAAGAACATGTCCTGAACTGCAACCACGTCCATCAAAACCAGGGATTTGATCAGAAAGACACTTTGATTCCACTTACTGATTCCTGAGCTATGTTTTGACTGATTTACTGTTTACGTCGCTTTTGACACTTTTGCCAATGCATGAGAATAGTGTTTACCTCAGGACCTACTACTTTAAGGTGTAGCTAAACTTCAAAAAGCAGTAATGAAAATGTAACAACTAAGCTAAATCAACTTCCTGCAGTGGAGAAGTCTACCATACTGCAGCATGGTACAGGAATGCAGGCCAAAGTCATAATGCCCCATAATCAGCTTATGTTAGCAGGTCTAGCTCACATACAAGTGTAAAACAGCAAACTATTTGTTCATGACAAGAGGAGAAATTCATATTTGTCTATGTTTTGACTTCATTCTGGAGAGAAGATCTCCTTCATTGCTGAGCAAGAGCAGTGTGCAGGATCTTCTTTTCTGAAGACTGAAATCAAAACATAGACAAATATTAATTTCTCCTCTTGTCAGA
>JAPZEA010000007.1:6442902-6454706 GCA_029783685.1 Heniochus monoceros
AACAAAGAAAGTAAAAATAAGGTAGAATAAATGGATCAGGTGAGCTGCACTGTGGTGTGTTTCGAAAACGCCACACGCATGTCTCTGCCATGAAGACGCTGGCCATTCAGGTGGCTCATAGCTGAGAGAGAATAATAAGATAGTCAACACTTGCTTTTCAGAGCGCCACACACTTAAACATGGCTACCAGATACAACTCTAAACAAGACTCACTTATAGCTGATATCATACATTTCCATATGTAATTGTACTTTCAAATAGTTGGACTTACATAAAACATTTTAATATATATTATCAATTTAACATAAGGTCCGCTGGGGCTAATTTAACTGATTTTTAATTAATTTCCGTCCGTATCCTCCTTGATACATAAACAAATGAAACTAGTAAGTAATCAGAAAACCAGTCAAGAGCTGTTCTGTTTGCTCAGTTGAGGCCCAGTAGGTAAAGGCTCTAACAAAATATGGTAAAATGATGTGAAGCGAAACCAAGATGAAAGAAAACCATAGATCAAAGAAAGCAGGCAGTGATTTTGCAGGGCTGGAGTGTAGCTACCTAGCTGAGCCTGTGTGCCATCAGACATCTGGATCAGAGCATTCTCCTTTTTGTTGAATAGGATCTTCACTCTCATCACATCGCCATACACACCTGAGGAGGAAGTGGAAGGTGTCACAACACAAGAGCAACAAAGAGCACCACAGCCTTAAGAGGAGCCACACAGCCAATCACAGCAACAAAAACAATTTAAACCATCAAATCAGGGACATTAATATTCATACTGCTACCAAATGAACACTGGCTGATTAAGTAATTGTCAGGCTATTCTACTAAATTTCTGTTTAATTGTGCATCTCTAAAACTAATCCTGCATAAGCCCTCTTAGATAACAATTACACAGATGCCGACAGCTAAAATGGTTATGCTTGAGAAGGGGGAGGTAGTGATTTGAAGGCAAAAAAAAAAATCAAAGAGTAGTAAAATGAGTAGTTCTGATCAGTTTGATCACTCTACAGTGAAGAAAAGGTTGATTTCTTGACCAACTTGAGGGCCTAACAGAGAGACATGCAAGAATAAACTAAACATGCACATACCCACATTAAAAGTAACTGAGACAGACTGCAAAAGAATAATATGGTGACATAATCCGAGGGATATGTCAACTCACAATTACTAAAAAAGCGGCAGCATTTCATCTATGTAGTATGTCGCTGAGTGTCTCAAGGCAACCACAGAAAAATCAACTTAACAAAAATGAAATTTGATGAATTTTCATGGCTCAAAATTGAACCGTGCTGAACCAAATAAAGTGTTGACTTTTATCCTTTTCCTGAGGGTGATGCTTCAGAATTTAGATCGGCTTCTCGCCTGTTTCCTGAACAAAATGATTCCCACATTTCTATTTAGTAAGGCAATATTTCCATTGAAGGGCTGTGCTCTTTGAAGATGAAAAAGTGCAAATGTTTTTCTTGCCCATGGACAGCCAACCAGTGCTGTTAAAAATGAAATGAAATGCTGCAGCTTTGTGTGGCGTTCTCACCTTACTTTCCTCACACAAACTCACAACAACCACAACAGGTCATACAAAACCCCCAACAACAGACACCCCCACCCTTCATAGCCCTGTAACCTGATGACAGACATCAGTGGTTAAAAAACCAAAGCCAACAACATGAGACAAGACATGCCCACCTTGCGAGGTAACAGTAGTAATAAAAAAGGAGATGAAAGGATGATAACGTACCGAAAAGAATAAAGAGGCAGTGTGGCGTAACGCTCTTTAGAGACAGCAGGGGGAGCAGCGGGGCAGGGGGCCAAAGGGGGATAGGGAACAGGGGAGAGGGGAAAAAAGACGGAGCGGAGTGGAGGACAGTGGAGTGGAGTCGGGACATGTCCGCAGGCCACAGGCAGCGAGGTCCACAGGAAGGCCACAGTACCATGGAGGAAGGAGAGGAGATGAGGGACGAAGAGAATGAAGAGAGGAGAAGAGGAGAAGGACAGGATTCAAACAGCATGAAAGAGGGAGAAGAGAATAGATGAAGATGAGGTGGAGGAAAGAAAGAAGATAATGGAGGGACAGATGATGATTGGGGGACCAAAGAGGTGCCAATGTTGTGTTTTTGTTGTGTTTTCAATTTGTGGGTGATGTCCAAATTGGGGGCAATGAATTGGGGAGAAAGAGGGTTGGGTAGGTGGAAGGAGGAGTTGGTTGTAGTAGTAACAAGAGGAGTGGGCAGAGGGGAGAGGAGGACAGAAGGAACAATTGGTCGTGGGGCGTGCAGTCAGTTGGCAAGAGTTGAGGTGAGGGGGTTTTAAAACAAAAAAGGGAGAGAGGGACAGAGAAAGAAGAGAGAGAAAAAGGAAGTAAAAAACAAGGTCAGTATACACAAAGAAATGTAGTGCTTCAGACAGTAGAACTGGCTAAATTAAAATGCACTGTCACTATGGGAACACTAGGAGAAAAAGAAGAGAAAAAAAAGATTAACAATGAAATACAGAAAAAGGCAGAGACAATATGTACTTTTAAATTACATGCTAAGTTTGTTTAAATTATCTAAATTACATTATAATAAAACAGTCAAGTGTGAATAGCAATTTTTAAAATCCTGTTCCAACTTAAAAGCTCATCTTAAAATTGACCTGTTTAATGCAATGACTACATTACTACAGTAAATGTAATGAGTGTAACAGACTACTTATACATTCTACACGCTATATATACGTATACATATAAAAAAAACTAAATTGTGGACATGATGTGTTTCTTTAAAAAATACAAAGAAAAAAGTAATATTGTCTCTCCAACAACTCAAGAATGATTTCAACTAATGGACAAAAATGAAGATATGAAATGGTAAGTTTTAAAAAAAAGAAGTTAGTGTTTTGAATAAACTTAAAATTCACAGTGAGCAAAGTGGCAGGTCAGAAATGCAGCAGGTTTGGTCAAACACAGAGAGGTCCTGAAAGAGAAGAGGTTTCACTTGATGACCCCCTTTTAATTAAAAACAGTGGTAAGGGTACTCCAACTAGTCTGATCACGTGGGGGTGATGGGAAATGGGGGGCAAAGCACTGGAGCTCTTGAACAAATAGATCCAGGGTCATGAACCATAGTGTAAACAAATGACACTGTAACATTTGAACAGTTCTTTGCACTGCACTGATAGAAGCAGGAACTGTTCAAGCCTAGTGAGTGTACTGACCTGAGGGTTCAGATTGCTGACCAACAAGACATTGTGTCCCCCAGAGGGAGCCAGCCCTGACAGCCCGAGCCGGCTGGCGGCCGCTGCTGCAGCCGCCATGCCACCGTGGCCCACACCCAGGGACGCCAGGGCACTGGGAATGCCAGGCACTGACAGACCTAAGAGGAACAAAATATTAATTACTACCTCATATTGAAGAGGTCTGGTAAGAGGAATATAAAGACTGGGAAAAACATGAAATGTTAGCACCAAGGCCAATTAAATATGTCTAGCAGGCAAATGTTTGGAGAAGGGATACAGATCACATAAATAGAATAACAAGTTGAGAGACAGTTTGTGTACTGACCTGCTGTCTGCTGGATGGCAAAGGTTGGGGGGAAGGCATGGGCTCCACCATAGGGAGAGGCTGAGATTATGCCGGGCGCAGCTGGAAGGAGAGGCAAAAAACAAAACAAAAATAAGAACACACAACAAACTGATAAATCAAACAAGCAACGCCTAGAAGCACTAATTCAAAGGCAACTGGACTGTGTATAGATAGGCTTGTTAACATTTATAGATGTGATCAGAGCCACACACAAAAACTTCTTCCAATCTTACCAAATGCAGCAGCTGCCATGGTCTGGTGGTCAATGGAGGGCTGTGAATCCGCAGTGGGGAGGTCTGGTCGGGTGTAATCCCTACTCTTATCATTGTTGTATTTGACGTTGAGGCTGGTGAGCTTGGAGAAGCTGATTCTCAGGGTACAGCAGGCATTGTAGATGTTCTGTCCATCCAGAGACTGAGACAGATTTGGAGCATTAGACTTAAGACAACATATGTGATGTGTTTTACACTGATCAATAGGTCACAGTGTAGACACTGCACCGGGGCTGCAATTTTGCTTTAATTTGGTTAATCAGTCATACATAATCTTAATCCTACTGCAAAGGTAACAAAGCATCAAGTTACCCAGTGGTAACAAGCTCAGACTCATCAGAACAAAGAGCATTAGCAGTGGTGCGAGTCTCACCAGTTTTGCATGCTGTGCTGTCATGCCATCGGCATATTGGATCAGAGCCTGGAACTGGTTGTTCTTAGTGAAAGTGATGATCTTCAGCACAGTGCCGAACTTGGAGAAAATCTGAGGAGGGGAGGCAGCACAATTAGGGATGACATCATGACAACACTCTCACACAAATTTTCATCACTTCACTGTACTGGAAGATAAACAAAGGAAACACTTTTGCATATATATTTTAACAGTTCCACTATTACCAACATGTGTATTTTGTTTATGTAGCACTACCAGATTTGCATTTTTTTTTTTTTGCAATAAATATGAGCCATGGACAAGCATTCATTATGTAAATATCATGTGTCACTTTAATGACTACCATCCAAAGTATAAGGTCTGTTTAAGGATTAAAAAGGAAGTGGCAAACCTCTAGTACACGTAGTTGAAACTGAAATTTGTGAAACAACTAGGTAACTGCAGTAGCTCAGCAAGACTATAAAATATACCTGGTGCAGTACATCCAGGGTGACGGGGTAGAAAAGGTTTTCCACTATGACTATGAGGACAGGGCTTTGGGCGGCTCCTCCTCCGATGCTACCTGCATCTGCGGAAATGGCCATGCTTCCCATTCCACCTCCATGCAGTGCGTTGACTGCCTGCAGAGCTGCCTGGGCACGCTAAAGGGAAATGACAGAGGATTCTTAGCACGGACATGAAAAGTATGAAGTAATAAGTGAATGGATGAATGTGGGTAACAATTCTTTGTTCAAGGGAACTGCCATATTTTAAGCATGCTTCAACAAACTTACAAGACACAAACATTACACTGCACTGTTTTAGGTAATTAAAATGATCACAAAGATTAGACTAACACATTTGAGAGAGGAGGAAGGAAGAAATCTACAATTAGCCAACACCACAACTCTTAGTATCTCGCAATGACTACAACAGTAATCTAAGCCTAAAATCTACAGTCAATATGAAAACCAAGTGCATGTTCATGTGTGCGTGCAAGCCCTTACCACTTGGTTGGGGGAGTTGTCTGTCTTGAGTTCCTTATGGGTTGAGTATTGCATATAAATGGGGTGGTTTCTGATGACAGGGGTGACAGAGGAGTAGTAGCTCACCATCGTCTGTGCACACTCTTCACTGTTCAGTTCCAAGAACGCCTGCAGGGGAGGACCGGAGAAACATTAAATTTGCTTCTCCCATTACATATGCCACTCTGAGACTATATTTATTAATTGTTCCTAATAATTTAGCTGGTTATTATCCTTTGTAATAATGAGCATTTTCACTGCTCATCACTGTTTGTCTATTTTTTGCCAAATGTCTTTTGACACCTTAATAGGTTTTGACACAGAACTGCAGGTAATAGAAAAGAGGAGATAATGAAAACATTCAAGAGGGATTCAATGTCTTCCTCCAGGAAATCTCAGCATGTAGAATTCTCATCCCACCCACTAAACCGCGAGGATGTGACAAAAGGGACATTGTCAGAATTTTCAGGTCAGGACAGAGCACTAAGAAAGCTGATCCCTCCTCCCAGGCCACAAGAGAAATTTCACCCAGGAGTGCAAGCCATACAGGTTTGGCGAGCAGACCAGCATATATTGGTCCTTACCTGGTTTTTCCCTTTCAGCATCAGCAGATTAGTGACCTTCCCAAAGGGCAGTCCCAGTCCAATAACCTCAGCCTCATTTATGTCGTTGGGCAGCTTGCGTACATGGACCACACGTGACGGAACACCAGGACTGCGGACGTCACCTTTGAATTTTTTGGTGTCGTTGCCATTGGCTGCAAGGAAGAAAAAAAACAGAAGCAGATACAATCAGGGAGGGAACAGAAGGCTCTGGTTCTTCTTGAATAATGGATTGATCGTCATGGCAACACAAACAAACCAGACACGACAAGCACTTCAATAAAAAGGATTCACCCCTCCATGGCAACCCCCCTACCTGAGTTCATGATATAGGGCCCGTTGGATATGCAGGAAGAAAAGAGTTCGTCGGATCCCCTCTGTAGAAGGAGAGAAAACAATGGTTCACTTCAGTGCATTCACCAATGAGGGCACAGCATGGCAGGTGGAGAGCATAGCTCTCATATTACTGAGCCATTGTGTGATAAAGCAGGAAGTAATCTGATAACCAAAAGAGGATTGGGCAAACACGCTTGAGAAGAACTCCACCTTCCTCACCAGGAAGAATTAAGTGACCCATCTTGTCGGCTGGGATATTTGACTTTACATTATAATCACACAGTCACATTTCATTTTATACTGTTCTATGACAGTACTGTCTAGTTCAAAATCTTAAAGTCAGTCACGATAGGCCATAATGTTTGGTTTGGGGCAATGTGCCAAATTATCATGTTTTACTGCCAACTGCACTCAAGGAGGAACAGATACTATTCAGATGTAAGCACACAAGTCATTTGTAAAAGCTCATCTCAACAGCAGCTGTCAGTCAGTACAAGCCATCGTCTCATAATTCTTATTAGGAAGAAGGATAACACGCTGAAGCCCTCGAAGACAAGATGGGGATACTCCCAGCTCACACTAGTTTACTGTCCACTGAAACAGCTTCGTCTGTCCTCTCTCTTTAGTAGATATAAAGTGCTGTTTCAGGGCTGTTTGTGTGTTTGTGGTTGTGGCAGATGAAGTATTGCAGTCACAAGAAGTGGCTCAGCAGCCTAAGCTCTACAACACTCTACAATGGAGGTCCTGTTCGTGCTGAGACTAGGGGCATTGTTACACGGCAGCACACACACATATGGAGCCCCAAGGACACTCTGGGAGTTGAAGAGCCCTGGAGCCCTTTAGCCCAGTAATACAGGTTTGTTAGCATTCTCCTCCACCTTGTGGATCTTGGCTTTTATATATGCAAGGTGGTTTCCAGTCAGGCTGCAAAGTGTATTCACAATAGGTATGAATTAAGGAACTGTCAAAAGGAAAAGTATCAATACTTTTGACAATAGAGAATTGTCAAAATACTTCGATAATTTTTTGATATCACGTTTAAAATGATACGATCCCTGTTAGTTATACATTCATCACTGAAGCTCTTAAAGACGGGAGAAAAAAAAAAGAGGTCTACAACCAGATTTTCAACCTAAGGCTGCACAGATTAAACTATGGGGTTAGAATTACTATTAAAAAAATTTATTTAAAAGAACTATTACAAATGTGTTGGTATGTGTTCACTGACATTTTCTGTACCGGCACTGCCTAGGACTTTTTTCTTTTCGCCACTGTATAATTAGGATTGCATTTTATGTATGACAACATTTGAAGGAATAAGGCGATCCAAGAGAGAACATTTTGTGATGCCTCGAAAGACTGTAAACAAGCTGTACTGAGTTAGTTGCTCTGAGAACACAACACTGTAGGCAGTAGTATAAACTACCCTTTGACTTCCAGATGGTTTGGCCGAGTGGGTCACTCTCACTCTGAGGCCCACACAAACAGGGTTTGCTATCTCAGTTCATGAACTTAAAGCAACAAGCAACATTCCTTTGCCTTTTCGTTGAGGATTCAGCATCAGGGCCCTCCTACATTGGCCAATATTCAAATCTTTACATAAACGGAATGCATACATGTCAAGCAATCACTGAGCTAAAATTTCTAAGACACGATAGACTGCAAGACAGTCTTAAGACTTGAAATGATGAGTATGGTATTAAGCATGGGATGCAATCAAAAACACGGTCTCTTTTTTAATTGGGAGTGGCCTGTTAACTCTAGAACTTCTAACAGTAAAAATATGAGTATAAAACAACAAGGGGCGTGCAATACAGATTATAGTGAATGAGTGAGAGTGGTGTGTTCTAGTTGGTGGGAAGAAAAAACCCACAATATTTTTGTTTTGATAAATGTGCCAAGGGTAGATGCAAACAATGAGAAATGAAGGAAGTGGCTCCAGCTTGACTCAATGGTCGTGGGCGGGCTGTGTCACATTATCAGTCAGCAGACCAACTCCAAACAGGAAGAGCAGAAAGATCAGGCCTGCTTCCAGGGCTTTGCTAAACTTCCTCCTGGGGACTGATGGTTACTGTTCCATGGCAGAAGGACTCTTTCTCTCGCTCCCCCTACTTCCCCATTTCTAATAATAACCACAGAGCTAAGGCAGTCTACAGTGCAGAGCATGAACATCAAGTCACATACAAAACAGAGGATTGTGTAATAATGGACTGAAGAATATACCTCTGTATAGATTTTGGGGGGAGAGTGGCAGAGAGTACAAAAGTAAAAGTTACAAAGCCAATGGAGGAAAAACTGACCTTATAAATGGTTTGTTAGTTGACTCCAACACGGTGCCAAACCTGTTTCTCCAACACAAACCCACTAAATGTGTATCGACTTGTTCACATTCTTTTGTTTGCTCAGGACGCTGACAGTATAATAGTAACCTTCAGGAGATGATGACACATTACTGGCCCATTTACTGAAACTGTTGAGCAGCTTCCTCTTACTAACAATGGCCTACCTTGAACTTAATTTTAAAAGCAAAACACAATCACGAATTGAAGGTAATTTCCCTGCATCACACATATCACACCTGGTTTGCACTGCATTAAAGGAGGGGGAAAAAGAACATGGGACCGCAAACTCTAATCCAGAACTTGTGGGAAATTAAGATCTCATAGAGAGGCTAAATCTGAGGGGATTCATTTGTACTTGTGTTGGCGTCTGCAAGCGACCTTATTTTGGACTTTGCATGAGGGAGGTAATCTCTCGGGAAAAGCACAAAGGAGACGAGCACAGGTACAGACATGTTTGTTCACTGTGATCAGCCTTTGCCAGTGGAGGGGGCAGGGAGCTGTGCCTCATCAGGGGGCTGGAGGGGGGGAGATTGGAATGCAACCGCGGAATGCCAGACACTCTGCCCAGACGGAATAATTACAGATTCCAGCAAGGCAGCGCTCCATAACTCAGCAGCATCATTACCACAGCACATCAAATCCAGAAAACAGGAAAGGTTTAAGAAAAAAAGAAATGACATCAGGAGCCAAATCTTGAGTATCCATCAGAGCCTATTAAATTGTACATTGTTAACATGTTGAAAAACAACAGGCCTGAAACTAACAGAGGGACTGGGGTGTGTCCCTGTTACGGGCGTGTGCATCAGAGTGCTTGTTTAAACAATGTAAAGACCTTTGCCCTGGAGGATGGGGACTGCTGTGGGAAGATGGTTACAGCCTTAAGTCGAGTTCAATTACTCCACCTACACATAGCTGCCTCAGGCCCTGTTACCAAGGATTACTCCTTGAGTAGGCATTTTTATTGGGTATGCAAGTTAACAAACAGCAGTTTGCAAAAAACAAACGTGTTCCTGCTTCAGTATGTTTGCACACATCATTTGAAAACACAAACATGTTGAGAAGAGTCAGTTACATAAGCACGCAACAGCCCCCTCGTCATAAAAAATCTTAAGAGCATATTCAAGCAAAAAAGATTAACACTGGACAACACTTTGCTGATTTCTTTTGCTGGTGCTGGTTGACTAGTCTTGTAAGCAACTTGTGAAATGAGAATGAATAAATAGTAAGGGCCAGGGCAGGATTCAGCTGCTTTCTTAACATTCCACTAAGGCCAAAAGGCTATTAAGGAACACACAAAATAAACAACAGGAAGTTTCATTTCCCAACAGCCACACAACCCGACAGAAACAAGACAGGAAAACATGAAGCCCCACCTCAGATAATCTATTGTAATTGAATTATCAAATATTCCATGTACAGTCTGGGAGAGATGCTGCAAACTGTATGTGCTGACCATTTGGCTCTATATCATAAATCTTTAAAAGTAGAGCCAGCCTGCAACTGCAAACTCATTACGTATGAGAAATGGCTTTGGACAGCAGTTCTGTAATTATAGAGGAAGCTCTTGCAAACTGACAGGCTATGTTATTCAAGTTACCAATATTGGCATGGTTCTCTTCCACTTCCACTCTGACTTGAAATGAAAAATTTCTCAAACATTTGTTTGTGAAAAATTAATTTGGCAGCCGTGAGACACATAAAAATCCCTGCCACTGTTTGAAAAACGTAAATACAATAAAAACTCATTATCTGATCTCAAGGCTACTTTGACGAAAATGGTAATTCCATGCACAAATGTTTATGTTTAATAAAGCAATAAATGCCAAAATAGAAGCTATTTTTAAACAACACCTACTGGATCTTTAAAATGACAAATGATTCAGTGGGTATCGCAATCGCACGACAGTATCGACTTTGCAAAAACCATGGCAAGTTTACAAAAGTGCATTCAAATTTTTACTCTTAGCATTCATGCTATAGTCTAGGCACTGACATGAGGGACAGTTAAAAGAGGCAGAGCTGCAAAGAGATGATTAAAAAAAAATTGCCTACCTTTGTGCCAACTGATATGTCATGGACACTGCTGTGAAAGAGACAGAAAGTTTATAATTATACAGGAGATCAATTAACCACAACCTATCACGAGATCACGTTAAACAATTAATCATAACAGCACATTCTGGAAAACAGCGGAAAAACACAGCCCTTGCAAATTGAATTATACAGTGCTGTTCAATCAAAAGCACACTGCCTTCGTCATTCAGATACGGGAACATTTACGAGGCTTAAAATCCAAAAAGCACCTCTGCAACTTAAACAATACGAGCTAAAGACAACCATGCAAAATATACACAATACTTACTCAATTTCAGGGACGTAGCCGGATCCCAGAGGGTACAAGTCAGCGTCTAGGCGGCTGTAGTGGGTTGGCAAAACATTAAGAGTGAACATTTACGTTAACAGAAGTAACGTTAATAAGGAAACAAATAACAAATTTACGTTACGCGTCTTGCTAAGCGAGTCGACGGCAATATTCACACCGCCTTGAAAGTCTGTCGAAACTGTCGAATTCAGGTGATCAAACGATTAACGTCAGAATACGCTTGATTGAAACAGCGCACCATTGTGTGTCCTACCCTGTTTAGATAACCCGGTGTAACGCTAACTTAGAAGTCTCTGATTGAATCAACGTGAAATGTTCAGGCCAGACATCTTCAACATGGCCCTGGCACTCCGCAGACAAATTAATGCGGAAATGATACACGTTGCTTTAGCTAGCGCTCGAGCTCCCGTGAACCCAAGTTAACGTTACCAAGGTACAGTTAGCCACTGTTAACTACTGTCTGCGCTAGCAAACGACGTAGTATGACCACTAGGTTACTGAAATGTAAAAGTCGGTTCAAATCTTAACTCTCATTAAGTTTGCTTGGCGTTAGTCCCGGTTACAGAAAATGCTAAAATATGTCTGTTCAAACGTTCACATAACTAACGTTTGCTAGCAGTAGCGATGGCTAGCAGCTGCTAGTTAGCTTACGCTCCTGCTAACTGTTGCATGTTTTGATGAAAAAAAAAAACTCTTTCAAAACTTTCCCGGTCTAACGGTTAAGTGAAACAACCATCGGAATCGAAATATTTTAATAAGCAACCGACATACGAAAATAAATTACACGGAGGTCGGTTTGCCTTATGAAATTTAGTCTTAAGTGTCGGTTCTTTTTCACTTACCCGTCCATTGCACAAGAAAAAAACTGCAGGTCTGAAGCGAAGGTAGGGCGGCAGACTTGCTTGA
>JAPZEA010000007.1:6495053-6509915 GCA_029783685.1 Heniochus monoceros
AAAAGAATGTCAGCAGCTTCCCCTGGACAGCCCCCCACACACACACACACACACACACACACGCACACGCACACACACACACACACACACACACACACATACTCCAAAAGATATAAGCATATACACAGTCACAAAAATAGACGCATGCATACGGACAGCTCACTCCGCATTTTCTGTTGCCTCCTGCAGTCACACACACACATACACACTTGTTGTGTTGTGCTTTCTGGGCCACAAATGGGAGAGAGAGAGAGAGAGAGAGAGAGAGAGAGAGAGAGAGAGAGAGAGAGAGAGAGAGAGAGGGCTGTTGGCTTGCAGAGTGTGAGTCATGGACAGGCTGACTGTCCTCAGGCCTCAGTACACCATCTGCACCCCCACTGCCTGTATGGCCTCATCACATAGCTCAATGCTCCGAAGCACTGGACACACACTCACACACACACACACCACACACACATATATGCATACATGCCGAAACAAACACTCAAACATGCATACAGATTGAAAAATGCACACATAAACGCAGCAGACCAGAACCGTGTACTACATTTATACGCAGATCCCAATTACAATCTGCATAATCATCCACCTTAACGCATGAATCATGTTATAATTACAGAATAAACTAAGGGGGATGTTTTTATTCACAAGAAATCACACAATTCTTACACACACACACACACACACACACAGAGGCCTCAGCCAATGCTTGCTGCCTCCCTGCAGGTCATCTGGGACTGACCAACATTCTAGCAGAATTCATTATGGAAACCTGACACTGGACCACAGGAAAAGAGCAAATGTTGCATTGCAAATGTGCATGTGCCGTATCCGTTTGGCTGCGTGCATGTGAGTGTGTGTGTGTGTGTGTGTGTGTGTGTGTGTGTGTGTGTGTGTGTGTGTGTCAGCGTGCGAGCGTACGATACGAATGAGCATGTAAGCACTCACGACCCCAAAATCAATGGAGAGGATCCTTTTCATTAGAGTGGCGGTAAAGGCTGCTCCGGCATTGACCCTCTTTCTATTTTGAGCCGTGCTATAAACACCTGCGGTCAAGCAACACGAGACGAAACCTCTGTTAAGAAGTCTTCATTTTTTATTCAATCAGGTTGTTAATGTTACACATCACCACAGATAGAAAACATTAGCCCATAAAAGAGGACTGTGGAATAATAACAGTATTAATAATGTTAGGTAATATCAAGTATTTTTACAGTCAAAAAGAGGGAAAGTAGTACGATAATCACCAGCACTGAAAGATGCTGCATGTCCGTCTGTCAAAGGTGACGGCGCAGACTTGAAGCACAGAAGTTAAAAAAACACGCTCGTACACACATGCAGCACAAACCGACGAGCAACATTATCTACCAGCTCCCCGTCTGAGGAGCTCCACTACTAAATACAACTTGTTCCATTTAACTCGCCCCTGCCGAGCACAACTTCACAAAACTTCTCAGATGTTGTGGTGCATGGGTGGAAACCAACTTTTTATGCGTTTGTGAGACTGCAGCTGTCCATTAAAATATGAGCAAAGCACAATCCAAAATAAAGCACTTGTCATTGGACGGAATACCCTCTGATAAAAAACTTGGATGTATGAAATGACCGGATAACGACTTTATACAGCGGAGTATAAATACACACAAGAGGCGCAGGAAGAACACGCACTTCCTCTCAACTTGTAGGCTCAAAGCGTTTCTTAGGGCTGTGTCGACTGATTATGTTTATTAGCGATTAATAATTAATTTCTACTGTTAATCATTTCGTCCAAACATGTCAAAAACTAAATGCGAGCCTTTAGGTGGACCCCTCATTCTTGACCTTTGAAAGAGTAGTTGGCAAAACTCCTTACTCGCTTGTTCTGGACCTTTTGACCACGTTACATGGTCCTCATCAGCAGATGTAGTTTGCCCATAATTTCTTCAGCAACTCAGCGAGCAGCTGATGAAGACTGTGTGACGCTGGTCAAAAGCTCTAGAGCGAGTGAGCAAGTGGAGCTTGAGTTGTCAGCATTTTTCGAAAGTTTTGCAGACCTGCCGTGGTGTTGGTTTCCTGTTTACACCGTCATCTGCTCCACAAATTTATTTCATTTAAAAAAAAGACGACAAAAAAATCTTGGTATCACTTTCTAGTAAGGCATACTTAAATAATAAATTAATCTTGTGACCCTGCAAAGAATAAACGGTTATAGATAATGCAAGGATAGTAAATATGTAAAATTCCTGCAGAGCCCTTCCTGAAAAATAAAAATACAGGTTGCAAAGCATCACTGGTGCACATCTAACAACCCAAAAGTAGCTCTTAAGAAAGTCTTATTGATCTATAAAGCATTAATAAATGCTCATTAATAAAGCAACAATTTAGAAACCTCTTAGAAAGTATACATAGTTAGAAAGTGGTACCAAAACCTTTGAAATGCTAACAGGTATAAACAGAAACTCCTAGCACCTGTTAGCCACATCCTCCCAGCGCCTGCCTGAGCCAACGTGCACGTCGATGGCGGGCTGCACCACCGGCTGGCCGGCTTTACATTAATGTCCCCCCTCGCCATTTGCCAGAGGGCCAAGTGTGAGGCGGTATGGCGGGAAAGAGCGCGCTAGCATGGTTCGGTAAACAAACGCTAATCTCCTTAGTGCTGCTTCGGGCTCGGCGGCAGGTTTTGCACACAGACTGGCTGCCTGGCTCGCCGTGCTGCGCCGCCACCCTCGTCACTTCAGGAACAATTCTCTTTCCGTTCCACCGCCTCTCGTGTTTACATCAGTAATCCACTCGGTGACGTCTGTATAGGGGTGCCCAACTGTGCGTGATCCTCCTTACACCCACCCCCCCTCCTCCTCCTCCTTCGCACCCCCTCCAGAAGCAACACCTCCTAAGCCGCCTCTCTCTGGTGGATACTGACAGATTTGCTTGGCGTCAAACATAAAATTCCCCATTTGAGTTGTTTATTCAGAGGGGGTAAAACGGCATCTCATGCTTTTGAGGCTGCCGTTTAATACTCTCAAACCTGTGGTTGAACTTGCTGCATTTCTTTTCTGTATTCATAGCTTTTTGGGTGCTTTGAAGCCCGAGTTTTTCGACTGGTTACAATGGCAAATTCTCTGTGTGTAACGGTTGGCAACCTCAAACGGCTGCGCTACTTTAAGGAGCGCTGGTATTGCCTGTAGTTGTTTTGTTTTCTCAGGCTTATCCACCCTCTCAAGGGAAACTTGAGTTAGCAAATCCCAGACCGTTCATTGTGATATCTCTTTCAGCTGCAGCCTCTTCCACTCCTTCTTTGAATGTGTCATAAAAACAACACGGAGGATGTGCGCGCTGAAACTCAGGTTTGTAATCCTTCGCCCTGTTCTCTTTGACTCCCGATTCTTCCCTTGTCTGTAGTTTTCCCAGTCAGGGCCTTTGAGCCGGCACTGTGGGCAGTACAGGAAAAACCAGATCCCCTGCTGAGTGTGTGTGTGAGCTGCCAGACCTCCTAACGGTCCTCCACCCCTAATACTTGCAGCATTTTGACCGACTGTTCTGGATTCAGAGTCTCTAAACCTTTTTGTCATTTTTCATAAACGTCTCTTCACCTGACGCAACCTACTTTGTTTCACTGTCTCTTTCAGATGAGTCTCCTGGAGTACAATCATTGACGTGACAATGATGTCTGCCGTCTTCCCCCTTCACTATAACATCCTCTCATTCTGCATGGCCTTGTAGTAGTGCTCCTGCTCAGCGTGGCTGCGGGCGGAGACCGAGGGCCGACGAGGCAGGGTGGAGGAGCGGGACAGCGCCTGGCTGTGGCTGTCCATCAGTAAGTCGGGATGGGGAGGAGGGGGGAGCATGCTGGAGCAGGACGGGTGAGGAGGGGGAGGCATGGAGGACGAGGGGTGAGGTGGCAGCGGCAAAGGGGAGGAGGATGGGTGCGGAGGTGGGGGCATCTGAATGGAGGATGGGTGCGGAGGTGGGGGCATTTGAATGGAGGATGGGTGCGGAGGTGGGGGCATTTGAATGGAGGATGGGTGCGGAGGTGGGGGCATTTGAGAGGACAGGTGAGGCGGGGGAGGCATGTGAGAGGAGGCAGGTGGAGGGAGAGGAGGAGGCACTGGAGAGGAGCTTGGGTGTGGAGGGGGAGGCAAGGGGGAAGAAGACGAGTGAGGAGGCGGTGGCGGTAGAGGAGATGATGAGAGCTGAGGAGGGGGGGGCAGAGGGGAGGAGGAGGTTGGGAGAGGTGGGGGAGGCAGCTCTGCCCCTCCTTCAGCGCTGCCGCTGGCCGAGGAGGAGCAGAGGGAGTCCGTTTTGACAGGGAGCGTCCGGTAATCCCGGTAGTGGCTGACATTGTCCTGTCGCTGCAGGGCTGCACGGTGCTTGTCCCCCGTCGCGTCGGCCGCCATCATGTTACCACTGATGGTGTTCCTCCACTCCCACGGCTTGCCGTTATTGGCCGACACGCGCACCACCGGGTGGTGAGGAGCGTGAGCGTCGATCGTGACGATGCTCCCGCTTCCGGCGATGCTTCCTGGGTTGCTCCCAGTGCAGCTGTCTCGATCAGATGGGATCCGATAATACGGCGACTCGGAGCAGTTGGAGCCGCCGCCGGAGGAGGAGCCACCTTCTGATGTCTTAGTGGAGGAAGAGATGGGGCCATGACCCTGCTGCTTGGACATGGCTATCACCTGGAGGAGGACAGGAGAAAACCTCATCAGAATGTACAAAGGAAAGACGAGCGCTCCAGATCAGCTCCCAAACGGACCTTATTGGAGCTGTCAGCTGCTGCTTCTGAGGTAATCAACTTCAAACCTCAGGAGTGTAAATTTGAACATACATAACATTTACAACATCCATGACAACTGGGCAGCTCCATCTGCTGAGGAAGATCATGTGAGCGAAAGCGGCACAAAAGCTCATGATGAGAGTGTTTGGCTCACAAGGTCGAGCAAGAACTCCCCATCTTGAAAAAGCAGCTACTGTAAAACTCAGCAAAAAATTGCTTTGTGGCTCAATAAACCCAGAATTCAGGGACTTTTATCGCGGTAAACATTGTAAAAGGTAATAGTAACACGTTCAATAACCCTCTCAGACATTTTAATAAGATTTATCTCAGCTATAATTAGTGCTCGAACCCTTGTGGGAGTATTTTAATATTGAAAACTAATCAGCGGAATTGCCTCCAACCATGTTGCTCTGTTTTGATTTTACTAACAAAATAAATCACAGGTGTGTTCACTCAGCGCACAGCGTTTGGCAGCTGTTCACTCTCCTCCTGTCTCAATATATTTGTCAGAGCTGGCTTCATGCCGCTTGAAATTAAAGGAAAAATTATTCCTCAAAGTAATGTATTTGTCACGATTTGCGGGTGATCACTGTCTAATCTTGTCCTCACCTGAGTGACTCTCTGCTGGCTGGGCGGCTGGTTGGGCTGCGTGTTGGGCACCCGGGGAGTCGACACCGCAATGGGCCCCGGTCCCGGCTCCTTCACCCCTCCCCCCTCGGTGAGCGACAGCCACTTGGCGCGGGTCTTGGCGCTCTTTGGGGAGACGGGCGGCGGCCGAGAGGCCTCCTCGGGGATGTGAACGAGCGGGGGCGCCACCGCCATCCTGGCTGCAGTCGGTGTGGCGATGCCCTTGTTGGCTTGCACTGTGGGATAAAGAGACGAAGGCATCTCCTGGTCTCCTCCGTCTCCCGCTCCTCCTTCGTCTGCGTCGTTCCCGTCCGCCCCCTCCTCCTCGTCTCGCGAGCTCTGGCTGCGGAGCTCAAGCGAGCGCTGCTTCCACTCTGACACCAGCTGCCGAGACCTCTGGGGGTCAAAGGGCACGTGGAAGGTCATGTGACGCTGCGTGGGGAGCGGCTCGTCTGAGGGGGAGACGGGGCTGTTGCCGTTTGCGACTCGGGGCAAGGTGTTGCTGAAGGTTACCATGGTTTCCTTGCCCATGGGACCCCGGGTTGCCAAGAGCTCCACATCAGCACTCGCTCGCTTGAGGGACGCCAGGGACGCCTTCTCCCTCCGCACCTTACTGCGGGCCCCGGAGCCCAGCCCCACCCCCAGCTCCTCTCTGCTCTCAGACACCCTGGGAGTCTTCCTGTAGAGGGAGTCATGACTCCGCTGACTCAGCACCCTCAGGCCATCCTTCTGCTGAGCTGGGGTCAGTCTCTGTAAGGAGTGAGCATCTTCCTCCGATGCTTTGAAGTTTCCCACTGCGTACACGGCCTGACAGGACAGAGGGATGCAGGCAGAGAGGTGGGAAGGAGAAATAAATGATGTGACAGAAGCACCCAGCATGTTAAATAAAGACTGAAGCGTGAAAACGTCTTTTCTTTAATCTTGAGGAGGGAATAAAATTTATATTCCTATTAATGTGGAGCGAGTGCACGAATAGGCATCTTTCCTCCTGTTCAGTCTGAGGTCAGCATGAATCACTCTCTTCCCCCCTCTCTCAGAATTCATCCTTTAATGAGGGGAAGAAACACCCCCCCCCCCTCTTAAAAACTGAAAGACGAGGGAGAAAGAGAGTGAGAGGAGGAGGAAAGCGTGGAAAATGGCAACGACAAGTTTTCTTAAAATGAAGTGTGAAATTGTTCCGGAGAATTCTTATCGGATTATTCATTCTCTCTCCCGTCCCTCCGTAATAGAAAAAGCTATATATAGAGCCTGCCAAAAAAAAAAAAAAAAGAAAATAAGAAAGAAAAAAGCGCTGTGAGAGAGAAGTATGGAAGTGAGGTGTTGAAAAAGATGCATTTGTTAGCACATGCTGTGATAGTGTTAGAATAATACAATGGGACAATTCTATCACAGCGAAACAACTAAACCACTTTACTTAAAAAAAATCTATTTATGCGTGTTCAGTCATTCCCACCACGCTGCATGCTGACTGTTAACTGCTCCCTGGGGACAAAACAAATCCCTAAATACACGCAAACATATGCTGGCGCTCATTTCTCAAGCTAAATCCTGAAATAGGAAATCCATTTCCAGACAGTTTCAGTGAGTTATCATAAAAGGAGCAGTTATCTTGAAACCAGCTACATAAATTTAGGCCCTTTAATATTTTGCCTGCAGATTTCAGCCTGATAAATGCTGCCACCCGCAGTTTTATTTAACTAACCAGGTAGACTCCGATGCCGGCTCCTATGAGGTACCCCACGTAGACGTCTATCGGGTGGCTGCGGTGCTGAGTTATCTGCGTCAGCCCGGCGAGGCCCGCCGCCATGCAGAAGGCGAACACCAGCAGCGGCTTCAGCAGCTTGGTCGTGCTGCTGATGCTGGCGTTGAAATACATCTGTGGAGAGAGGGGCACACATTAATATGCAGAAGACGCACAGCCGGACATATGGAGACCGGGGAGGAGATGTCATAATAACACACTGCAACAAAAGTTTGACCTCAGTGGCGGAAAGTCGTCCTGTACGTGTTAAACTCCGTTATTTAAAGGAATAATTTGACATGTTGGGAAATACACTTGCTGAGAAGGCAAACTTTATATTAAGGTGCACATATTCACCATTAAATAGCTGCTTATTAGCATGCATATTAGTAGCATACTGCCTCTTTATTAGCGATTATAAAGCATTTATTAATGTCTTATTCTGGGTTTTTTTTATTGTTAGGTTATTAAGATTGCAATCCATGTAGAACAACTTCCTTACTTACTGTCAAAAAGCAGCAATTAGGAGGTTATTGAGTGAAAACTCTTAGTTAACGGCCTGGTGGTTGTAGAGTACGGTCATGCAGAATGAGGCATTAATAAGTGTTTTACAATGACAAATAAAGAGCCAATATGCTACTGATATGCATGCTAATAAGCAGCTAGTTGATGGTGAATAACTGTACTTTAATATAAAGTGTTATCACATGAGGCTACGGGCAGCAGCTGGTTAGCTTAGCTTAGAAAAGGGGTAACAGGCTATGTTTCAAAGAAGCTATCAGCACCTCAAGAGCTGAATAAGATATATTACAGTCATTTAATCTGTGAAAAAAAAGTGTAAAAATGACAAGTTGGGGTTTTACAGGGTTGCAGAAGTAACTTCCTGTAAAACCACAACTTGTTGTTTATTCAGTTTTTGTACGAACTAAACAAAAAAATAGCATAGCAGTGCAGTATCCAAATCACAGAAGCTGTGATCTTTTGATAAAAGTAAAATATGTGGAAAAAATAGCATTATATGTAAGTTACTGTAGAGCTGCAGAGATGCTCAAATCTCCAGATGTAAGAAAACATGTTTGTTAGGTACAGACACCAACAAATGCCACATCGTGATCTTAAGAAATGAAAATTGTGATGCAAAAATGATCATAATCACTCCATGTGAATTGTAAAATAATTGCAATCTGATTTTTTTTTTTTTTTTTTTTTTACCATATTGTGCAACCCTAATAATAAGCAGGCTTTAGAGGTCCAGTGAGGCATAGTTTTTTTTTTTTACCTTTGGATAGAACCACACTATCGCTGCATCCACTCTTTTTGCTAAGCTAAGCCACTTCTTTTTTTTTTTTTTTTGCTGTCCTGGCAAAAAAAAAGCGAATAAGTGCATTTCCCAAAATGTAGATTTATTCCTTTAAAGACAAAAACTTTCATCCGGCTGGATGTCAAAATTGCACTTGTTTCCAAAGCAGCTCCACCGCTTTGAAGAATCCTCTTTAAAATTAAATGAACTGTCTCATATTGTTTTTGTTCCATGAAAATTCTGCATCTGAGGCTAACTGAGTGAGTCATTAAGATGAATATTCTTTGACAATAAAACAGAGAGAGGAAGAAAGCAGGGAGGGAGAATATATTTACGGCTGCATCAAAATTCTCTGCATGCACCCTTTATTTCGATTACATAAAGGCGAGGACAGCTGAGTGACAGAAAAGCAGGCTTTGCAAAAGTATCCATTTTAACAAGCTCGTCCGTCAACCGCCGAGCGTAAAAATCCTTCTTTTCCCAAAGCAAGAGAGGGGAAAACATCAGCTGGGTGGCATTTCATTTAAAAAGACTTTTTGAGACTGATCACAAGAAATAAACGTCTTAATGTGGCGGTCAGTGATGAATAATACCGAAGAAAAATGATCTGAGAGCAGTTTTTTCTGGGCTGCGTCTCTGCTTTGCAGAGATTAGGCAACATGTTGCAACTCTAGCAACCAAAACAGCTGCTTTCCTCCTCCTCTCCTGCCTTTTCTCTCATAAGAAATCTGTCTGGTGAGCTTTAATGAGCACACTTTGGGCTCAGCGAGGCAGCAGAGATATGGCCGGTAGCTGGCGATCGCCATTGGTGGAGGAGTATGTGTATGTCTGTTTGAACAAAAAGGATTTATGTGGACAGATGATACTTTCAATCCAATCAAAGCACCCTTTATAGTTTATTGGTTTCCACTGTATTTCACCCAGTACTGTCAATGTGTCACTGTGTGTGCATGTCCATGTCGATGTGTGTGTGTGTGGGTGTACATATGTGGGTCTACATGTGAAAGCTCCAAAACAAGCGTGAGACAGTGTCTCGGTACAAAATGTGTTATTGTTCTCCGGGTTACGAATGTGGTGACAGCAAATGAATCTTTATTTGGTGTTTTTTTCTAAATTCAAATTATTGGTTATTTCAGATGATGTTTTAACATGCAGCTTTGATTGGAACATTTGGCTGTTGGATAATTAGCCTAACAACACATGATGCTTTCAGGCAGTTAAAACTTTTTGAGGGGAGAGCATGCTGCCTTTCAGAATAAATTGCAGGTACTTGTTGCTATCCTTGACCATGCGTTTAGATGCTACACCCACTGAAGAGACTTCTAACACAGTTTTCGATCTCTCAGAAATTAGACATGCAGTTTGTTCAGAGATCGTGTGATCACACTAACTAGTGCTGTACAAATTAAACTGCACCAAAAACCTAGCGTTGCTCATTTGAACATGAGACGCTCCTCACCAAATTAAAACAGAATCTAGTTTAAGTTAACCATGTCTAATTGAAGCATCGGTCCACTAGGTGGCAACAAAATCCAATAATCCAATAGGATATGTGCACCGAAAACAGTTTTACCATTTTAATGGGAATTAAATAGCATATCAATTAAAAAGGCTGAGGAAAAGTGTATTTGTTAATACTTCATTATATTCTAGTAATCGTGACAATCTTAGTCAATAACAAGCTCTAAAAGAAAGAAGTAATGAGAAAAGTTAGAAAAAAACAGGTTTGACTGCCCCACTGTGGGATGTGAATCCTGGCTTTTAGTGCAGTAATGGCAGCTGACTCAAACAGATGTTTAACCAAAGTGCAAAGGCAGCAATAGGTCCAAACTTTGAGCAGTTCACCATTCAGATCTTACAACAAAATTATTTGACCTCATTGGCTTAGGGATAGGTATTTGTGACCAGTGATAAGCTTGTATGCCTCTTGCCTGCATGGTGCAAAGGCCCACGTACAGTCAATTAGTAACTTCACCTCCGCTGACGTTCAAAGGTTAGGCTACAATATCATTTGTGGAAATGAAATGAAACTATGGTGACTCAAGATGTGCTGTGCAAGCGTTCAACTTGGCACATAGACACACACTGCCAGAGGGAGCTGAATGAACTTGAACCTGCTGAATGACAGGAAAGAGAGAGAGAAATAGCAGAAAGTATATTTGCACACAGCATGTTTGTGTGATGACTCTAACCTCTGTCTTGTTAAAGTGGAGCAGTTAGAATGATAAAGAAGAGAGAAGAGGGAGGATAGAGAGAGAGAGAGAGAGAGAGAGAGAGAGAGAGCACATAAGAGCCAATAGGGCTTCTATGGGACTTTTCACTCCTGGTTCCGGATCCAAGTGTCAGTCCTGCTCAGTCATCCCTGATGGGATCCTCCCAGCCACAGGAAGACACAGAGCTCCCATCTGTGCCTAAATCCTTGCCAAAGCACTGGAGTGTACTAACGGTCATAAATCTGTAAAGGAGATAGTTACCTTTTTGTAAGCATGATTCCATTTGCTACACACACTGTATCTCAAGTCTAAGCATGGCTGCTCTTCTGTGGACCTCACTTGACTCCTCACTGAGTTGCAGGAGATGAGACACATTAAATAGACATGGGGACATGTTAAAGAGTGTATAAGGAAAGACAGGAGCAAATGCTGCAGAGCTACCGGTGCTGCTCTTCGCTTTGCATGGAGCCTGAAGCTACGCTCAGCCTCAGCGGGCCTGTGCGACATCCTTGCAGAGAGTCCAAAGGCCACTCTTTTATCGTGACACACATGGCTTCTCTGTCAGTGTCTGTGTCTTGTGTTTCCTCGGTCTGTGAATCCATGGCAACAGCAGCGTGAATGGTCTATTCAGGATCCCCTCCACTACACCCTCTGCCTTTGAAACTATAGATCAGCAAACAAACTGCATAGTTGGTTTGGTCCAGGTGTAGACCCGGTCCCAGGTGCAAAATGGCAAAAAACAACAACAATGAAATTCAAGAAAAAATAATAAGAAAACTGCTGTTTATGCTCCAGGCAATTCTCTGTCATCTCAGTGGAGACCGATGTCCTCTGAAATTCCCTCAGTTATAATCAACAATTATTTGGTTATTGATTTTTATATTATGTTGCTTGTTCTAAGATGTCCAGAAATCAAAATATAGTACTTTTAGGGGGTTTATTTGTACACTTGGTGTCAAAAACAGATAATTGTGTTACACTAATGAAGCTTTTTAAATGCAGCAGTCACCATTTGGAATGGATTAAGCTGGATTTGAAGTAAAAACATCGGTGGTGACTGTCATTAGTGAGTTTTAAAAGAAATTCTAGATTTATTTAACATGATGATGCAGGTTTTGCAGGAATTTGCAAATTATATAACCTACCCCAACACTTCCCCTTAACATTTCATTGTGAAATGTTTTGTTCTGATTTTTTTTCTGATGACCCCAATTATGACCCCACAGAAAATAGCAAAAGTGACAACAACATAATGGAGAAATGGAAATTAGCTTGATCTGTTGTCTGTTAATTAATCTGCAATGAACACCTCCTTTAGTTGTTCATGTCATTTACCCTCAAAAACCTGCCTGAATAGTCTGCACTGCTTAGAATAGATTACTGACACTGGCTGGCATCTCTATACCAATGTTTTTAACATGCGGATAGACTTAATTTTACTGTTATTATTCAGTAGACATCCATTGCTTGGACACACTTTTTATTAAATAGGAGTCTATTTTCCATATATAAGATAGATTATCTAAAACTTTATAGAATCAAGTTTTGATACCGTGCTTCGTTCCCCAGGCATCATGATGCGTGACAAATACCATGTACAAATTTTCCTGCTGGCTAAGCAGAATGGCAGCTCTGCTAAAGGGTCAGCTCATTTGAGGGATGCTTTCCCAGCATTCAGTTTTACATTGAGCAATAAGGTAACATCCTCTGCCAACAGAAATTGTGGATGTAAAAAAGGGAAATGATCACTTGGGTGCACACTCCACCCAACAGATATTGCATGATTCTGACCAAAACACACAAAGTCTGCTTACAGACTTTGAGGAAGATGTCACTATTTTATAGCCTATAATTTTCATTCCTCAGACTGTGTTGAGAGAATTACATGAACGCACACTTATTTCTTAGTTATATTCCGGTGCAAGAGGGTATATTTGGTTCTCAAAAAATACTCATATTTTTTTTCCCTTTGGGTAACAAGTGCCCTGCGATGAACTGGCAACTTGTCCAGGGTGTACCCCACCTCTCGCCCAGTGTCAGCTGGGATAGGCTCCAGCCCCGCGCGACCCTTACAGAATAAGCTGGTACAGAAAATGAATGAATGAATGAATGGCCAATAGTTTCTATAGGACAGCTATGCCAGTATGAAGAAGCTGTCCTCTTGTCTACTTATATCATGAAAACAGTTGTATGAAACGCTACAACATACAGAATGTAGTGGGACACTATACATACTGCAGGCACACGTTTATATGAAAGTTTTATCATTGTTATTTTGATAGCAATGTGCATCCATATCATCAGTGTAGGCGAAAGCTCATTTCTTTAAACTAAACTGCTGACATTTACCATTAATGTCGAACAAAGGGCAAATAAATCAAGGTAATTAATGGCCATATGATAAGAGAGAATGTGACACATTCGGACTGAGACCATATGAAATCTAATGCGAATACAATTAATGCTGAATACTTGGTTTTGAGTAGAAGAAAAAGTTGAATTTCTGGCTTGACTTCAGAGTGTTCTGATTGGTTGAGAGGAACAAGTGTACAGCACGTGGGACTGACGTTAATTTACAAAGACTAATGATGTGGCAAAAATCAAAGGGCGAATAGAAAGAAGTAGTTCCAGTTTTACATTTGTTCTTCAATATTTTTTTGTTGAAGTCTTGTGCCGCTATTTCGGAGTTCAAAGAAAATATTAAACACTGTAAAGTCAAAAATGAAATAGTAATTATATACGCCATAATATACTTTTTAAAAAGTGTGACTGCGTATTCATCCGCCTTATTGAGTGCACTTTCATTTCCGGGATGTTTTCTCTGCTGACCAACCTCCACCGCCATTGCAGGTTCAGGGAGTCGGTGTAGTGGCAGTCAGCCGTTAGCCTGGGGAAGTCCGCAAGTAAATAGTTTAGGGACGAATAAGAAAGTACCATCACACCGACAGTACGTTTTACACAAGGCTTAGAATTGATTAATTTGAACTTTAGACTAGAGGCTCCTTGGCTGTCCGGCTAGGATCTGAGAGAAGAAGAAGGAGCCGTAGTTTGTTAGCATTAACGTTAGAAGAAACCGGAGGAGAGAGAGAGAGCAACCGCCATGGCTCAGATCCTGCCTATTCGCTTTCAGGAGCACCTGCAGGTATATGGATGAATGAATGGTTAAATTGTTCGGTAAAGTTTCTCTTTCAGTCGCAACCGCTATGAGATACTCAGTGGCTCCAGAGACTTTTCAAACAGAAGTTAGGGGTTGCTAACAAGCTAAGTTAGCTTTTGCGAGCTATGCTAACTATCTTGGCAGGGTGGATGACGTTTATCTTAGTTAGCATCTAGCCTTCTTGCTAACACTTTGACTAGCCACCCTTGTTCGTGATATAAATGTCGAAAGTCTGCAACACACAAACAGGGGACATATACGCATTACTATTACACGGTAATCAGAAACGTTGTTGTCTGTAACCTCACGTTAGCCCTTTCTTAAGTTATATCGACCACGGTCAAATTCTCTGAAAAAGTATTAGTTTTCCCGGAATACTCACTGCAGTAGCACAGATGGTCACTGTCAATGCTGCGATAAGAATTGATTGTTAAAACGAGTGTAAATTCAACGTTTAGTCAGTATCTTATAATCTTTACTGAAATTATTGAAGCGCATTATGTGCACCACTTGCCATCACAGTGTACGTGACAGCTAAATGAGAAGTGAAGATATTATTCATGTGTCATCGACATGTTCTAAAAGGTGCATCGTCCTGTAACTTCGAAAGTGATTGTCCTCAGAAGAATATCACGTTAGCCGGTTGTAGAAATGGTCATGTGGTGTGTTGGCTTGTCTGATAGCTATCCGACTGCCCCTGTCGAATGACTTTGCCAAAGTTGGCGGAGGCTCAAGCATTCACTGAGAATGATTTCTGTTTCTATTTAGTTATTTTTCTGTTGTTGGTGAGGCAAACTCTCCCTTTGACATTTCAGTAATAAAACTGTTGTTGCACATTTTTTGTATTTGTAGACATGAAGGTGTATTCCTTGATTGTGCAGCCCTGTGTATTATCTGGACTGTGCTTGCTTCTGGGTTTAAATGGCCACACATTTACCATAACCCCAGTAAAACTGCAAGTTGGTCAGGTTGAGGAAGTGGAAACATTCATGGCTCCCCAAGCTTATGGATTCAGTCTGGAGTGCAGACTTTCAAGATGTAATGAATAAATTATAGCAACTTTTGGTGTTT
>JAPZEA010000007.1:6614329-6630013 GCA_029783685.1 Heniochus monoceros
GACAGATCTGTTGACTAAGAGAGCGCAGCACTTCTTGAGTGCAGTAATGTGTCTTTATACACCAGTTCAGCGTGTTTATGGTGGACTTGAAGTGCCACATGTCAAACCAAGAAGTTTGTTGCAGTCTCACCATCTTTAGCCATCTGTACTACTTGTTATTACTGTTGGCTTTAGCAAAACCAGACAGATAGCCTCAGGAGTAGGTTTGGGTTCACCACAGACCTCTTAGCTGATTGGGACAGACCACAAATATTTGCATTTCGAACCAATCACAAGACACCACTGATGACGTATTTGAATCCATGACTCGTTTACCGTTTGTAGATCATGAAAAAACACGGCTTTTCTCGCCAATTTGTTGATTATTAAATACACTACGGGACCACTGAACGAAAACAGCTCCTCGCCAACATGTTCCTGAAAATAATAAGAGACGTCCTCCGCCGCTTACACTTACATCCAACCCTGCCCCATCTTCTTCTTCTGTTGTGTTTTATGGCGGTTGGCATCCATAAGTGTTGAATTACCACCATTTGCTGGACTGTCCCTTGTCCCATCTATTCTGGCATTGCCATGATGTGTGAAATGGCACAAGACGTAAATGTTCCTGAACGCAGCTGCATGTGTGAATAGTGAAAAGCACCAACGCGTCCTGAAAGGTTATCCAAGTAATTTACCGGGAACTGCATGTGAAAGAGGCTTATGTGTCTGTGTGTATTGGCTCGGGCAGGTCTGGGGACTCGACAGCACGGATCTGGAACATGAGTGAGAACAGCACAGGCGGATCCACCCAGCTGGTTCTGAGGCACTGCATACGGGAAGGGGGCCAGGACGTACCCAGCAACAAAGACGTCACCTCACTAGACTGGAATGTGAGTGTGTGTGTGTAGCTGGACATTATGATGGTGTGTCTGTTCCACTGAGCACAGTTTTTAGTAATCTAATATAGTGTGTGTGTGTGTGTGTGTGTGTGTGTGTGTGTGTGTCTCGGTTTTTCAAGAGGTGTGTGTGTTTGAGCGTACATATTTACCATTTACGGTAACACGTGTGTGGTAGAGTGCACACCTTGTGAGGGCTTCTGTGTGCAGGCATGCATGCGTGCGTCTGTGTGTGTGTGTGTGCGTGCATGCATGTGTGTGTGTGTGTGTGTGTGCGTGTGTGTCTGCGTGTGTGTTCCATTTTGTGCCAAGATTTCCTCCTTTTGTTTTACAGCCGCTGCTCGTGTAGCCCTCAGCTGTTCCAAATACTGATGCATTTAAATTCACTCACTCACTTTTGTGGTCTTGTGTTAATAATTTCTAATTCTTCGCAGTGAAGGCATCATGTGTTGTTTACGTCTACACATGGTGTTGTCAGTGTGTTGGTAGCTTGGTCCACGACTTCGGTCCAGACTGGAATATCTCAACAACGACTGGATGAATTGTCATGAAATTTTGCATGGACACTTGTGGTCCCCTGTGGATGAAGCCTGCACAAAACTTTGTACAGATTGATGACAGATTCTAATGAATGGATTCTGTGATTTATGACGAAATATCTGCCAAACTAATGCCATTCCCTTCATCCTCAGCTGTACTTTGTTTAGTGCTAATGTGAGCGTGCTAACAACATTCAGCCTGTTAGCAGTCATTGTGAGCATGTTAGCATGCTCACATTAACATCTAGCTCAAGCTACAGCATCACAGAGCCTCTAGCGTAGCTGTAGACTCACGCAGTATTACTTTTATAGACTTGCATTCATTCCCGTGAGATTTCCTACAACCCCAACCAAAACCAAGTCAAACCAATCTTACAGAGTGTAATGGGTAACCTTGTGCAGACCAAAAGGTGGGTCCCCATAATGTGACTGTGTGAGCAAATATTTTTCTCAACAAGGTGACAATTTATCTCTCGGCATCGCCCGTGCTATTTCATTTTGAGTAGGAGCTGACACCAAATCCACAATCACAGCTGAGAGTGAAACATGCAATAGCACATCTACCTGCTTTACTCAGTCCTCTGTGATGTATCGGCTCACTCTCCTCGATGGTCGTATACATACAAATAATACAGACGCACTGCAGCGTCGAGCGATGAAGACATATACGAGCATTCAAAGCTTAATTTGCTGTTTTTGCTCCACTGGCAAAAGCTTTTGAAGCAGTTTTGGACCATGACACACTTTAACTCTCCACTGACAATTATAACAAAGAAATGCTCTTAAGTGGTAAATTATTACGCACAAAAAGCTTTTAAACAACTGAATGTGAGGATGAAACATCGAGAGTAGAGTTGGCCGATGTTGCATTTTGGTGTTTATGAATTTTTTAAATGTGGTGTCAATATTTCATACACATCACTCACAAATTGTACAACACGAACCCTTTCACAGCGTATGTCTGCGCTGACCAGTGTGCTTTGTGATCAGTTCTTTCCTTGTGTTGCTGGAGAGAACTGTGATCAGTAAATCTAGTTAAGGTGGCGACCTTAAAAAGACCTTGAACTCTCAGAGACCAAACAAGAAACGGGCAGGTGTAGCTCCACACTAAGAGCTGCTGCACAAAGAAATCCCACTGCAGGAATAAACAGCAGATACTAGAAATATACACTCACTGACCACTTAATTAGGCATATCCAATACAACAGCTCTGCCGTAAATTCTGCCTTTATAGAGAAAATAATGTTCTGTTTTGATTTACGCTGTCAGAGAGGTCTTCATTAATTGCATGCTTATCATTACCGAGGCTGCAGTTTGCAGTGGTGTTGAACTAGATTGCATTACACTGAGAGGTGTTTCTAATAGTTTGGCCGCACCATTTGCATATGTGAGAGTGGCAGAATATTATAAAAACGTTTCAATATAATGCACTCTAATAAAACACCGTGAGCGCAATAATATAAAGGAGAATTATTAGCTTTCTGACAGCAAAAACAGGAAAATTAGACGGATTGTAAGGGCAGAATTAATGGCAGAGCGGTATGACTACAATAACGGATTGTCCTCGCTATTGCCACCCTATAATATCACTCAATCCTAAGCCAGCCTGATATATTGTCATCTGCACCGGCATCAATTTTTCATAACAAAAGCACCATCAACAACACGTCTCATTAGCATCTAGCGTGCAGAACAAAAATCCTCTTGAGCACTCCTGTGACCATACAAGTGGTTACGTTTTCATGATTGAATTCACAAGCCCATTAAAACCCAAACTGTCAAGGTAAGTTTTGGGAGGAATACATTGTTGTTGCTGCATGAATAAAGAAGAGAAGGCTAGCTGACTAACGGCAGGCCAGTATTTGATTCAGTCAAGGACCATCTGTGGAGGAAAGCTGCATTGATTAGCCCAAACAGTTTCCAAACGTGCCAGAGGCATAAAAAAAAAAAAAAACCCAGTTCCTAGAAAAATATGCATGCAAACATCCCACCTCAAAGAGCCAGTGTGTGTCTTAGCATGTAGTGTGTGTGTTTGCGTGTTTAAACACAGTAAAGTACACTTGCACAGGCTGAGCGTCTGTGTTTGCAAGAGAGAGGAGTCAGATAGGAAGTGTTTCTTCTGTAAGTGTATGCAAAAAAAAAACCAAGAGTGTGTGGCTGTGAATGCCCACTCAATCACCTCCCTATGAGACATTGTGGGTTTGTGCAGGTGACTGAGGTGAAGTATTAATCAGGACCTCTGGCAATGGGAATATATACATATGCAGAAAAGTGGAAATATACACTTAATGCCAAAGTGAGTAAGATTTGCGTAGATGCATGCTTGGACTGATTAATATGTGCATATTACACTGTAATGTACATAACATTCTCTGCGATGTGTGTGTGCCTTTGGGGCCATGCATACACTTGTTGTTTTTGAGGCTCTCTCCTGTAAATTACGCTGATCTTCTTGAGTAAAATCAACAGTTTCCTTCCAGAGGATTAGAAAGGCCTCATTTGCCTCCAGTTTTGTTTCCTCCAAGGGTCTCAATTGACATTCAGAGAGGAGGGACTCGGCCCTAATTAGGTTGGCAAACACATTCCAAGATTCGACCAATCAATGGTCCGCTAATGGGCTGTCAGTCAAACGACAAGGCCTGGGACAGGTCAGGGTCGCTAGAGGAATGCCTTAATTTCTCAGCAGAATGGGACAAAATAGGCCAGATAGGAGTCCGGCCAATGGGGGCAATTATAGAAAATGATGAGGTCCAATAGTAGGACAGGATGTATAATGAGCAGCTGGATGGTGGATGGGGTTATACTGTGAGCTTTTTAATCATTTAAACTTTCCCAAGGTGGACGTTTCGGCTCGCCTGCAGCCCTTTTTTCTGTGCTCCTTCGTCCTAATGTTCCTTCTTTGTCTTTGATTATCACAATGTGCTCAGAAAAACGCCTCAGACCCATTACCAGCTCTTTACTGATCATAAGCAACACTGAAAACACACACACACACATATCGACTGACACCTGCAGATGTTCTGTCTTTTATCTCTGTTGATGCACGCACGCGACACCTGTTGCTGATGTGCACAAAAACCGAAAAACAGATGCTGTTTGTGGCGTAGGCCTGTTCTCGAACAGCTTGTTGTGGTTTAGTCTGTAATTTTCACCGAAGAAATAAATTATGTGGCTGGAAATGCAGAATAACTATGAGCCACGGATAACAGAACAGGACAAAACTATTGTATAATCTGCAGAGAAAGCTATATGTCATTTTGCTTAAAGCCTAAGCTTCCTGTCAGAGCAGAGACAGGTTTTTTTGTCATCAGTAATATTACACAGAGATTGTTTGGGCACAAAACTGACATCAAGGCTCTTGACATTTATTGTATTCCTTCTTACTTTGTCACAAACTCGATTTTATTGGCTTCTGAAAATTCCACATGGTAACTCCACTCTTTGACAATTGCACACTACTGGATTATGAAAAGACTAGCTCAGTTCGAATTAAATGTTTTATTTAATCGTGACATTGCTGGTGGGGATTGTATGACAGCAGCTGAATTATTCACTCACAAACAAATGTAACAATTACAATACAAATACAGCTGTGACAATAGTGATGTTTTATTCATGCCATCACATGAGGAAGCTGCAGCTGTGCAAGATCTTAAAGCTACAATAATCAATAAATGTTTTTATATGAATGATGGACGAAAGGTGAAGGTCGCCCATAGTGATGTACCTATAGACAATCACCACCAGCTCTGCAGAGCTTTTTCACCTTTTTTTACTTTATTGTTTTGGCGTCTTCAGGCTGCAACTTTAATGTTTTGATTCAGTCCCACTGCTTTGCTCACAAACCTCATTTGGCATCTGTTTTCAGTGAAAAAGCTCCTAAAATGATTGCATGTTACCTGCCCAGCACCAAACAACAAACAGCTACCAGCGACTAGCTCTCAGTGTTGGTTATTAGTGGGAATTCACCGGCTAAAGAGCCATTTTTAGCCTCAGGAATTGGTGGAGACCAAAAAATAGAGCAAAAAGGAGACTGAATATTGGACTTCGATCCATCAGGGGGCCAGAGGCAGGACTCAAAATGAATACCGGTACTGCTGCATGTCTGTTAGATGTGTAAATTGACAGCAGCTTGCTAATATGTTTGCCACACGACATTGACAGCTTTATAAGGTGTCAGTGTCGTGTTCACAACATGTTCTGCTGCTTCCAAAAGGCCAAAAACACAAAAAACGAAATGAATGGTGCTTTAAGTGTTGATTGGAAAACCATCAAATATCCTTTGCTAGACTTAGTCAACACCTTTAAAGCAGACATTTTAGAGATCAGACTCATTATCATGAGCATGATGTTTGTAAGTGTGCCTTTGGGTCAGATTGACAGGAAACTTTTTACAGCACATAAATGGAAGAGGCTGAAGCTTAATTAAAGCCTTCAGAGTTTATGTGATGGCAGATGGCAGAATGAATGAAAAGCTTAAGAATCACTTCCAACATATTTATCCTCTTAAGTAAAACATTTATAAAAAAAAAAAAGCGCATAGAGCAACGCTGGGGAGGAGGAGTGACACGTTGCGGCGCCGCTTTGCCGCAGTAAGTAATGAGGTTGACGGGAAATGTGATCTTAATTTAGAGACGCACAAGCGGTGCAGTAACAAGACTAGCAGCATGGAGATGGAGTCTATACCAATCCTCTCAACCATGCTTTTATTTGTGAGGGGTAATTACAGAAGCCTTTCAGAATTAATTTCACATACAATGTTGAACATTTGTTGCTCAGTTCTTCATGCAGCATCTTTAAAATGTGCACGAATCCGGTCTGAAAAAGTTATTATGTATAATTTTAGCAAACACTCAACTATTATACCCTGAAACCTTTATGTTTTCAGTTATTATGTTGTGCTTTCATCCATTTTCTGGGTCCACTTGGTCAAAAATTCCTCAAGTTTGGCCTTTCAGAAAAGTTTGGCTGACTTGAGTTCTTGCCTTATATTTCTCAAGAAGCTTAATTTCTTCATTTCATCACCGCCCCCCTCATTTCATCATCACATTCAAGCCTTTGATCCACAATATTGCCCATTTCCATACAATCTTTGCAGATTTATTGAGCTAGTTAAAGTTAAGCTTTAGGACTGTTTGAGTATAGAGAATTTGTATCGTTAAGATCTAAACAAATACAGAGCAAATTGTCCTTGATGAACCTGATATGTGCAAAGTAGGCTTGTGTGTGTGTGTGTGTGTGTGTGTTTGTGTGTGTGTGTTTCATTTCATGCCCCAGGGATGTGTGAGTTAATTACATTTTTTGTTAATTTACAGGGTAAAAAGATTAGCTGTACCTTCCAACTGTTTTTCAGCTGCAATTTTCTGTGGAGAAATAAATGTACCCAGTATTTTCTCTCTGAGATAGAGAATCCCTTGGAACAGCAGTATAGATGCGGCCTGCATTAAACATTCCTAGATCAGTTTCTTCACGCTGAGCTGGGGGGAAAAAATCAGACAGCAGCAGGCTGTCATGGTGAGGAAGATGTACATGTGGAGTTCCACAGGTTAATGTCCCCCTGGCTAACAGTGAGCGGTGATAATACGTAAGAGCCGTGCCCATTACTCCCATTGTCGTAACTGTGGCTGCACTGTGCTGAGCTGGCAGTGCTAGGTGCAGGGGATTACATTAATATAGGCCAATATGCCTCTCCCCAAGTGTTCGCAGCACTTTGCAATGTGTGGAGTGGGAGGAAGAGGAGTAGGAGGAGGAGGAGGAGGAGCGGCGGGGAGCCAAAGCTCACCTCAGAGCAGGAGCACAGGGCAGCTGGGTAATAATGAGAGGTCCTGTACGAGGCTAATATGAGCTAATCTGCGTCTTCTATGATCTATTCCGATCTAATCAGCCTCTTTCCCGTGTAGGCCATTTGTCATGTATTAACATGGGACCTGCTAATGAAGTTGACAACAGACAGGCTGCCTTCCTGGCTGGGACTAGTCCGACGTAATTACGCCTTCACAGAAGCACATCCGCTCTGTCCAACTAATCCTCAACACCCCTAAACTGCTTTCTTCCTTCTTAACACACTTGAGGTGGAGATTTTTCTTCCACATCCACAAAACTGACGTCAGGTTTTAGGATCAAACAAATAAAAGCTGTGTGTTATTTTGTCCTTGCAAACATTTGGCTATTTCAGGCATTTAAACAGTGGATTAACATCCCCTTAAAGTGTAGCTTTTGCTTCTCTCCGGTGATTTAAATCATGACCTTGACGCGGTGCTGTGCAGGTGTACCCCAGGACCAGAGACACCGCTGCTGGGTGAGGTTAAAGGTGCAACAGGGCACAATTTTGACCACACCCAGCAGAGGCGAAACAGGCTCGAAACTTTCAAGCAGAGAGAGACGTGAAACATTTTCAGCCTGGTTGTTAAAGCAGCATTAATAAAAAGCTGAAAAAACACAGCATTGACATGTTATCGCCTCATACAGTGGACACGTTAGCATACAGGACACTGTGCAGACACATAGCAGCATTAGCGTTAATTTGGAATCATATCTCTGGTCCAATATTTACAGTCCTTAAAGCTCTTGTCTTTGCCAACTCCTGCAAAAAATCTGGCTCTTTAGGTGCTAAATGCTCTGCTGTGTCCACCAACTAGCTGAAAACAGCTTCCTCATGCAACTGAAAATGAGCGAATGAGGAACCAAAACAGCAAAGCTGCAAGCTGCAAAACCAAAACAATGAGCTGAAAGATGCTAAACCGCTAGAGCAGCAGAGAACTGCACAGTCAGAGTGATCATTCACGCCTACGAGGAGCCACTTTCACACAGTCGTTTGATCCATTGTTAATATGCAAATATCGATGAGTGCAGCTTTAAAAATTCATAATAACGCAAGGAGCCGAATGTGTCGTTCTGCAGCTGTTTGACTCTTCGCTTTATTGTATGAAATTTATCACAGCTCGAGCAGAAACCCCCGCTCTGATCGGCCATGTTGACAAGAGCAATTACATCACAGTTTGATCCTCAAACATAATAAAGTGTCATGTACAATATGCCATAAATCTCTCAAAACTGGATTGCAGGGTCACTCTTTCTCTCGCTTAATCACTTTCTCACTCAAACGCTTAATCACTTTTTCTTTTCTTCTATCTCGCCGTCGTTCCCTCTTCACATCCCCTCCCTCCCATCCTCGTTTAATCACTCCGACTCGGCCATTCCACCTTTATCCTTAATTTCGTCCTCTTTCCTCCCTCCTCTCTGTATTCAGCTCTTTACTGAATCACAGGCTGATTCACTGCTCCTCTAACCTTCCTCCTTACCTCCCCTCATTTTTTTCTTTCGCTCACTACATGCTTGCCTGCGTTGATCACTCACTCATCCCTTTTCTTCCCTCCTTCTCCATCTGTTCTACTTTCACTCGCTTCCTTCATCCATCCTTGTCACTTTGTCTTCTGCTTCCTTTTGTCCTCCTTTGCTGCAAAACGCCGTTGCCGGCTCCTCACTCCTCTCCTCCTCTTATCCCTCTGTGATACTCTCCTGCTTTCACTCCCTCTGATGATGGTCTTTTACTCACTTTTCTGTTTTTTCCCTCTTCCTTGCTCCAGCTCTTCCTCCCTCACATCTATTATTCTCCCGCTCCCCCCACCTATCTTTTTGCACACCCCTCTCTCCTCCTATATATTTCTCACTGTCTCTCTCTTTCTTTCCATTCACTCTGAGCGATGGCTCTATTGATTCTCTCTGTGATGATATTGCCCAAGGACAACCAAGGGGCAGAAAACCTCTTTAACTTAGTAGAGTGTCTGTGTGTACAGTGCTTGTCCGTATGTGTGTGTGCAACCAGAGGCCAGTTTAACTTTTAGGAGTCATCGCTAATCACATGTCAGAAAACAGCCTCTGGCCTGTGTGTGTTATGAATGTGTGTGTTTCTAGATTTTAAGCCCTGCTGAGTGTCTGCAGGTATTGTCGAGTTCACGCGAGGCCAGCAGGTATCTGCGTGTGTTTTCATGCGGTTGAGAAGTTAAAAGAAGGTAAAAGTTTTGTCCTCTACTTTTGCTAATCTCATGTTGGGGTGTGGCCACGAGTCTCCAACTGGCTTCATGGCCACACATCAAAAGCTATCAGTCTGTGTTTGTGATAATTCCCCCCCCCCTTCTCTCCAAGCTCTTGGAAAGCCTTCTGTACTGTTGGCTTGCACAACAGGTGGACCACTGCCGTCATAGATGCAGATGCTTCTCAAGTAGCCAGATTGCTAGCGCGAGCTTCCTGCAATCTGCATAACACATCCTAAATCACACGCATGCATGTGCGCAGGCACACGCCAGCACTGAGGTATGATCGGACCCTCACACACGTGCGCACATGTGCAGATCAGAAAAGATAGTTAGAGCGAGAGAGCGAATAAACAACGAAAAAAAGCAGAGTCTGCAAAATGACTTTTTTTTTGTGCCATTGGTATACATTTATTTAAGCTCCCTGACATTTTGAGCTGCACAGCAGATATTTATTCAATTCACTGAGAATGAATCTGCAGTGGTGGCTATTGTAGAAATTCCACCTTGCGTGCAGCTATCCCACATTAGTACTGCAGGATAGCTACAAGGAAGCAATTTGTTTTGGTTACAGTATTCCTGTAAGTACAGCAGTGGTGCGGAAAGCATCTAAAATATGTCTCCCCCACTTCATCTGTATTCATCTCCATGGGCTGCATTTAATTCTGCTATGTAATGTTGAGTTGTAAAGTAACTCTCCATAAACCTCAAAACTCATTGAAAACACTCAGCAAATAAGATGAATAAGCTGGAAAAAATATATTATTTCACACTACAAATTAAGAACATAAATTGGAAAAAATGCAGCACAGTTTAATACACAGAAAAAAACAGTGTTCATCCCATGAGCAACGTTCAATACCCAAATATCTTTGTAAGATTTTTTGTAAGGTTTCACTTATTTATGGTCTATCTGTGCGCTGATAAGCTTTAACAACAAGTGAGCTGCTTGTTTATGGAGAGAAAATCATTCTTTGTTTATCCCATCAGCCTTAATGTGAATCCATGTGAATATTTTCTGCATATTTTTTTTTTGTGTGTGTGTGTGTGTGTGTGTGTGTGTGTGTGTGTGTGTGCTTCTACAGTATTTGCCACATACACACCTCCATGACAGCTAACCACAACAAGGAGCGCGATGGAAATAATTCCTTTTTTTCTCTTGTTGTCTCGTGTTTAATTGTGCATGTAATTGTCCTTTTCAAATGAACTGTCAAACTAACAAACAAAATACTCCTTAGCAGGAAATGCTGCAGCTGTAGCGAGTTTGCATTATGTTTTTTTCATTCGTTTTTATTTCCAGTCGGTCTGCAGCGCTGAGAGGATCACTGAGCAGCTCAAAGCCGCTGAAGTCCATCTTGGTTGTAGTCATGAAGGCAAGTACAACTGATACTGGATCGCAGTTAATTCCCTTCGGACAAACTTCTTGGACAAACTTCCTCAAACTACAATATAGCATTTCTCTGCATCAGAAGTTTTGAAGTAAGATTATAAAGGAAGTCAAGGAGCTAACATTTTCCTGAGGCCAACAATGCCCCACACAGTAACCTCTTGTTTGTATTTAACAATATGCCTTGTTCATGATTAATCATTACTGGGTTTTGGAATTAGCATAACAAAATGACCTTTTCTTATATTCTATACCTCAGGTGCTGCCAACTTGCAACTTTTATAACAAATTTCTAAGTATGTGCAGCCGTTCGATGCTTATCGTTACACATAATACAGTGGGATGACGCTTGCTTGTATGCTGTTGCTTAAAGCTAAAACGTTCGTGACCCAAGCCATGTTTAATTTGTAACACCTCCTGAGATATGGTGTACAATAATTGCTCTGAACCGCAGGCGGTTTGGCTATTTTTCCAGGATAAGATAACATAGTGCAAGGTATAATGGAGTTCCCACTGAGAGCCCAGAGACAGAGAGAGAGAGAGGCAGAGAGAGGGAGCGCAATAACTGAAAGAGAAGGGCAGAGAATGTGTGTGATGGAGGGAAAACCCTCAATCTTTACCTTATTCACGCTGCGGCTGGCGCACACACACACACACACATCCTCATACGTTCATTCACACACGTGGCCTCTCATGCATGCATGGCCGTGCACACGTATACACTCTCACTGCTCTTAGCCAATAATACAAAGTGAGAGCGTGCATAAATTCCGGTCGGTGGTAGCAGCTTGTCCCGTGAAGGTCAGAGCACTGTTTCTCAGCGAGCCTGCCGTTTGACAGATCCACGCTTCCTCCATCGACATCTGTGCACAGCCCGCTTCTTCCTCTTCCTGCCCGCTCTTCCTCCTTCGTCTTCTCATTTCTTGCTTCTGGTTTTCATTCACTCTCCCCGCCGCTTTCCTTTCATTCACTCACCTGCCCATTTCATCCTCTTCCCTCACCTTTAAGTTCTCTTCCATCCTCCTCCTCTGTGCCATTCTTCCTTCTTTCTCTGGTGTCTTTGAACTGAAGTTGGTGTCCACTTTTTCTTTTTTGGCTCTGTGGCTCTCTCCCTCTGTCTCCTCTCTTCTTTCTTTACAGTCTCTTTGATCCACACCCAACTTCTACTCTCCGTCTCATTGTCGATAGAGTCTGTGATTCTCTCTTTTTCCTCTTTTACTGTCCTTCTCTCTCTGGCCAGCATGCAGCAAGACCAGGAAAGTCAAGGTTTATCTCTAATGATGAAATGGAGAAGCACGCAAACATGTTTGAGCAGCAAATTCAAACGAAACTTGCGCTAATCCTATCATCACTGCCGTCCCCTCTCTCTTTACTCCACTATTTCCCAGCAATTGCTAGTGTATGCATGTGTGTGTGATCTGAGGCCGCTCTGTGTGTGTCTATCAGACGCGGAGCTAATTGAGGTCATTGGTGGTGCACATGCTGAAGCAGGGAGACGGCAAAAAAAAAAGGAAAAAGAGCCCACAGCTTTGAACCTTCTCCCTGCTCAGCACACTGCCAAAAAATCTCCCTCTCCCTCTCATCATACACTAATAACACACACTAACACGCACACGTGGAAACCCACACACATGCTTAATTTGTGACCAAACACAAGCTTTTAATCCTCGGATTTCGGTGAGGCTGCACACATGTGTTTACAGCGCAGTGTGTGTGTGTGTGTGTGTGTGTGTGTGTGTGTGTGTGTGTGTGTGTGTGTGAGATAGAGTCCTCAAAAGGACTGTTGCTGCAATAAAATCATCAGGTCACATCAGACCAGTTCTCAGGACCCAGGGTGGAAAGAGTTGTGTAATTCAGCAATGGGAAGAGCATACACACACACACACACACACACACACACACACACACACACACACACACACATACAAGTCAAGCCAGCGGCCATAGTTACTGGAAAAGAGTGAAGGGGTGAACAAATATGTAAACACATATCAACTTCATAGACCTTTATAGCTAAACAAATGAATGGGAGGTCTGGATCAAACTACAGCATTATATTACAACAGAGTGTGTGTTTCCGTGACAGTATTCCAATAATAGAGGGATGGTGTGCGCGTGTGGAGAGAGAGGGAGGGGAAATAGAGACTGTGTGAGAGACAGAGACAGTGTGAGATTATAATTTGCACACCCTTTAAATCAGGATGCAACATTATGCAAAATTTATTACTCTGGGAGGAAGGGAGCCAAGTTTGCAAGTTTGAGTTACATAAAGGACTGCTGGTTTAGAGACAGAGGGATGCAAAAACAAAAAAAGATAGGTCGATGCCAGAAAGGCAAAACCGAGGCCCTCAACGTGTGTGCATTGAAAGAATATAAATGCATTCTCCAGTCTTACAAATGAAAAGTTGAATCGCAACCCTTTCATTCATCTGAGTTCAGCCAGTGTGTCGACGCAGGGGGCTACGACGAAAAAACGCAGGGTCGCCCAGCAAAAAAAGGTAAACCTGGCTCAACTTTGCTCCAACGAAATGAGATGTCATCCGATAAAGTGCTGCGATGGCCAATCAAATACATGCAAGTGCACGTTTCTGATGCATTAACTTTGCAACATGAACGGTGCAGTTATAACGCTCAGGCTGCCGCCACGATAACCTTTAAATAAAACCATAATAGCCTTTAAACACGTTAATCTGTCATCATTCAAACTGTACTTCCCGGATTACGTTTCACTGTCCCACCAGACTCTTAAACAACAAAGAAGCCCACTATGCTGTTTTAGCGCAGCGATGTTTTCAGTCTGAGTGCCCACTGAGGGGATTTGTTTCTGCAGCCTTACATGTTCTGCTATGACCAGCAGCTTATGATGCTAATGCTAGCTCAGGTTAGCAAACTTGAGATAGATATTTTGCTATATTACAAACATTACTGAATTAGACTGTATGACTTTTCTCCACCTGTGCTGCTGTTTGTATGAGCATTACTAATTACTAATTACAAGTGCACTTGCATTATCCTGTAATTGTCACTCAGAAATAATTTTTATTGTGGAGTTTATATACTAATGTGCAACAGCAAATACACTTTGAGTACATTTTAATGTAAAGTAGCTGCAAAGTCACAAAATGTTGACACCAAATATATCCACAAAATGCTGTTTGACAGCATATTTCATTTGTTTTCCCAACAATATTAACTTAGCAATGTCTGTTTGCATTGTTATTATGGTTATATTAAGGCATTCTTAAGGTGAGAGAGATAGTGATCTGAGATAAATAATAAAAAAGTCACGACTGCATGGAACCAAGAACCAGGATATGTGTACTTTTTCAATATTTAAATGAAAACACCATCTTTTCCTAACTTTATGTGAAGTGTTTTTGTTGCCTGAACTCCACTCTCCAGTGTCACAGTGCCGCATCTTGTAAGTTAAGTCGTACATAAATGTCCGGGGGTTGATTTTTTATGGCATTACATCAAAAATACAATATTGTCCTTCAACACTTTCAATATTTAAATAATCCTAAAGAATGTCGGCACTCACATCATGAGACACACAAGACGACACATACACAAACAGTCAAGCTGTCCATCCTGACAATAAAATGCTAAAAAGGACTCCTTTGTTTAAGGAATCTGTGTAACAGTGCCAGCAGTGAGGTTTAGGTTTCCTCTAGCTCATTTATTTTGTCTCTCTGTAGCTGTAAACACATTCTCCATTTACATCACGTTATAGGCCCTGATGCTACTACTATATACGCTCTCAGGAAAACATGAGCACCGAGTATAAAGCAGGACGTCTGTGTGGCATTTAAAGCGTCCTGTATGCTCCGTATATGTGTTCAGCGTGCACATATATGGGTTGCGAGAAAAAGAGAATGTTAAATCATCTGAGCAGTAACTCTGGTTAGATTACCCTCCAGGTAATGGTAACGCCGGCTGTCTCCCGCCCAGTCATCCCAGAAGTGCAAACCAGATTGATGATGGAGGTCATATCCTTAACGGCCTCTTATACAGCTGCCTCCACTCAAACAGGTAATGGAGACAGTGTCAGCAGGGCGCTTTCCCCTGCACAAGCTCCACAATGAGGACTTAAGTGGTTTTTGCTAAGTTTATTATCTTTCTGCCTGTCTGGGCATAGTGTATGTTCTCACAGTTCGTGGGGATCAAACTGGTGCAAACAGCTATGCAGCGGTTTCTCCACAAGGAACCAGAGATTTATGCCACTTGGATAAAAGCTAAGGAACACAAAGCTTAAAGTCACCGAGTCAATGAGCTGCAAGAGGCCCCAGCAGATGTAAGCAATGCTGAAAATAAAGGCTTTCATCATCAAGCCTTGCCTTCAAAAATACTGGAAATACCAACAGTCCAAACACAGATACAGCATAGTGCTGCGCTGTGTGTAGTTACGGGTTATTAAAATGGATTGCACTTAATGTCGGTCCACAGAAAAGCAGGTCTGCAGGTGTTTCATATGCTCCAGAGTTTGGAATATGACTGAACAAATGAAAACTATTTCTTAAAAAAATCTTTAAACAGGTGCCTACAGCAGCACTCTGTGGTTTTTACCACTTTATGTGCTACCCTTTGTTCGAAAACCTAATATAATATGCATAATATTCTCCAGCTGCAGCTGAAGCTGGTGTAAAGTGCCCTTTCCAGCCCAGATCTCATGGTTTACATTTAAATTTGGAGCATGTACAGTACATCCAACTACATTGGCTGTTATTGGACCATAGATGCTTCAGTTGGAGTTTAACAGAAGCTGTTACACCAATCAAGGATTTGGCCTTTAAACAAGGACGGGTGAACAATAACCGACTGTTCAGACATAAGGTTACCAGAGATGA
>JAPZEA010000007.1:6642695-6654579 GCA_029783685.1 Heniochus monoceros
TGCGCATGCGTGTACTTGTGTTTTCATAAATTACACAGTAACTAGATGTAACATTGGTTTTGTAGCTCTAAAAGGACATTTTCATGCCCTCATAAAACTGCAACTATGTTTTGATTGGAAGTGTTTGATTCCAAAACCCTGCTAATATTATTTTCCAAAACCACAAATGTTTAGGAAGCAACCTGAGAACAAAGCTCAAGGTCAGCACGTTACCTGCGGGACATTATTATGATAATAAACCCACAATTAAATATTATTCAAGTACTTTGTTCAGAAATAAAAGACCAAATGCATTTACCTAACTGGCTTCGTGCACACAGACAGTGTGAGTGTGTGTGTGTGTGTGTGTTTGTGTCTCAGACATGTTTACTGTTAACAGTCTGATCTCATCACTGTGGATTCATTTTCAGTTTCTCAACTATGATCACACAATATAAGGTGATGGTAATGGCCACTTGCATGACTGGGTTTCATATTGTCGGCACCGCCAAGTCTGTCTGCCTGTGTGTCGATTCACTATATACTGTAGTGTGTGTGTGTGTGTGTGTGTGTGTGCTTGTGTCATTGCTGGCTCCACGCTGACGGCTGATGTCTTGCCGTATGAGTCAGTCTCAGCCACATTACTCATGTCTGCAGACCTACCTGGCTCCAGAGCTCCCATCCTCGCAAGAAGGAGAGAGGTGGAGGAAAGAGGGGGATGGATTTGAAACTACAGATGGAGGGTAAATTCTGTTGTAGCGAGAAAGATAGGAAGCTTGTCGGGTGAAGAAGAAAGAAGAGGAGAGTTGTGAAGAGATGTGACAGATTTAACAAAAGGAGAGAAGTTAAACCAGAAGGATTGGTAGAACAAAGAGGCTGAGAACCATGAGGGCTTTTCAGAAAGGGAAGTAGCAGACGAGGTGCATTGCTTGCCTCCGGTGCATCAAACCCAGACCAACGACAGCAGTCTGCAGAACAGTCAAAGCATCCTGTTTTAATGCAATAAATTTTCCATGCACACAGTGATACAGCCCCCCGACCCCCTCCTCTCTTTCTGTTTCAAGCAAATCAGACATGAAGTCATTTTCAGCCAGAAGCAACTCAACAAAAATAGCTTGCATGTGGCTCTGAGGTCATGGGCAGAGAGAGGAGAAATGATAACAGAGCAGCAGCCACAGACACTGTGTGTCAGCAGCAAGCAGTCTGCTGTGTGAGAGATTCACTCTTTGTTTTAGCAACATGCAAGTCATCCCGTCTTTGTGCTCGTTAAAGCAGCCCAGCAGTCCTGATCATGGTGGGTTTGCAGTGAAAATGGATTTTTGCTTTGTTTCGTGTCTTTAACTTCTAAAGACTCATGAAGCAACAGGAAAAAGCCTCAAATATAAACATATATGTCTTTGATATTTTGTATCTGCTGTGCTAAGCACAAGTGAGATATAAAGAGTTTATATTCTATTCTCTCAATAACAATCTAATTGTCACATTTACATACAAAACTGCTTTAAAAATGGATTTTGGATATTGTACGGAACACCAAACTGGGCATAGTGCTTCCTAACACACATTGCTGCTACTTACCAGGGGCTTATTTGAGTTTTGTTACATCAGTCTATCATATCATTCTATATTTTATGTAAAAACTGATGAAATTTGTATTTTTGGCCATAAGAGGAAAATTCACAAAGGTGTGATGTGCTGCAAAATGTTTTAACAAATACGCAAATATTTGCCTTTTAATGGAAATGCTATCAAAGTTTAATTCCTCTAAGATGAAATGAAAACTTTATTGTACATTAACGGAAGCAAAGTTCTATCCCTGATCCTCTAAAGCTGTGTATGAAAATCTACAGACAGAAACAAGAGCGACACTCGATTTAAAGTATCCACAAATTCCAGCTCTGCGTTATGGATTCAGTCAGGAATACCTTCATGGTCAATGCCAGTGTCACCAGAAAAAGATGTTTGAAATAGCTCATTCTAATGGATTCCCGTCAATTAAAGGCAATAAGAAAAGGAGAGTATTAAACAAGACAACAATACAATCGTTTAAGCTCTCCCAGCAGACCTAAACACTGAAAGGGGGCATTTAAGGTACTTAACTGGTTTGGTCTTTAAACGGCTTGTTCACAGCCTGAGCAGAAACATACTGATGCTTCCGTATGTGTCAAAGCAAACCTGTGATTATTGCAGTCTAGTTTTCATGTGAAATGAGGTGGTGTCTGACCTTGTGTCAGCAGCGCACATCCACCTGAAGCTCGGGCTTCTTCAGCGGTGGTCCGGGATGTGGTTTTGGAGGTGCAGACGCTGAGATATGGGATATGCGCTGCTGTGTTGCAGATCAAACGGCCTCCGGTGTGGTCCCGCTCACAGGTAGGGGCTGTGTGTGTGTGTGTGTGTGTGTGTGTGTGCTCGTGTGTCGTCGTGCATTTCTCGTGTGCATGCACTCGTGTGAACATACGTGCACGCCTGTGTTTGCACGTGAATAATTATATGTGTATGTACATCCGTTGGAGTGTGCTTTTGTGTGAGACTCCAGCGCCATTTCCTGGTGCCTGGCTCAGCGCTGATAAGGACGCGATCCTCTCAAGACTTAAATACATTACAAATTGAAGAGACAATTAGTGCTTTGTTGTTTTACAATCAATAAAGTTGCTGCGGCACGGTTAAAACAGAGAACATTATCGAATTAGTATGATCATAGGTCACTTGTTGTCACTGTGGCCACTTGTACAAGTGCTTTTATAACAGGTGTGCCAAGTAGCAATTGAGCTGTTTTTAACTGAATAGTGTATTCCACTGCCACTCGGTAATTTATGGGCTTCAAACTGCCAGCTTGAGGCTTGATTTATCCACTCCTAGCTTGAATATCCAGCATTAATCTCCCGTGTTGGACAGTCCTCCCCAGTCTTATTAATTGTCAGCAGTGGACACCACTCGAAGCACACGGGAGCAGCAAGTCTTGCCGAGCTCCTTGCTGCGGTTCTGAAAAACAACGGGGCCTATTCGTCATTGTAGTTGCACTGTATCAGATACCAATCCATCTCCTCTTCCTAAAATGCCAGTGTGTGCTCTCAATTTCCTCAGCTCCTGCGAGAGCCCCTCCTTCTCTTCCTCCACCTCCCTCCTTTGCTCTCCTCCACCTTTCCTCCCATTCGTCTCCTCGCGATCCCCCAGGCCAAGATCACACTGTGAATTTACAAAAGTCCTTGAGAAACCCTGATTCATATGATTCGGTGTCAGCTCTGCAGCCCTCCCGTGTCCCTTCGTGATCCCTGCCCGTCCATCTATTACTCCCCTTTAGACAACTCCCCCCTCTGCTCCTTTTCTTCCTCCTCACCGGCTGATACTAAATCACTTCCCACAGTTATCCGCCTGCAGGAGAAAAGGAGGGAAAAAGAAAGAAAAAGTATTACAACAGAAAAAAAAAAAAAAAAATGTCAGCTGCACAGTATGTGACTGATTTCAAATTCTTTAAGTTTCCACACTGTTGCTCTTGGTCCTGCACCATGTCAGTTCTGTTTTATAGAAAAATAACTGCATTATCCATTTAATATTAGTTCAATAGTTTGAAAGCAACCCTAACTATTGCATTTACACATTACAATTTTGCACACCTGAACTCTATGAAAAACAGCACTGAGTGCACTGATATGCTGCATGAATGAGTCACATCTGCTAAACAAGGGTAGAGCAATTGAGATGGCGCAGGGCCTCAAATGTATGGATCTGTAGTTTTTTATAACCCTGTAAATTGATAAAGACATCAGTGGTGATCAGTTTATGAAATGCCCAGCCGCTGGTGTTCAGTGTGCTATTTGTTAAGTGCATTTCAAGATTAAATTTTCCAGCGCAAGAAAATGATTAAATACAAACCCTGATGTCTTATCCAAGAACGCATCCAGCCTTTATGTGCAATGACTTTTGAGCCAACAGCGAACGGGTTGTGCTTGGTCTGCATAAACTATCACACAGACACCAAATGAAAAGAGGAAGGAAGATGGCAGCTGCGTAAAGCACAGAGCAAAAGACGAATCAGAAGCAATACGCTTTTCATTCCCGCCCTGACCCGCTGGGTTTTCCCTCGCTCCTCTTCTCTGCAGCAGTTTGACGGACAAGCCTCTGCAATTGTTTAAAGGTATAGTGAAATGTGTCATCCGTCTTTCCTGGTGGGCTGTTGTCAACCCCACTCTCATATGAAATGCTGTTTGTGTGACAAACAGCTCTGGGGCGTGCCAGCCGGAGCAGATGAGGGGCAGAGGGAGGGATGCGGGCCATTTTAATATTAGGATGATGGAGACGCTGCTCTGGTTTTTCCGCTGAAGGGCCCAGAGCCAGATTGCTTCTTTAGAGAAATGAATTAAGCTCAATGTCCCCCCACAGGAGACAGGAAGTTTGCAGAAGTGAACAGAATGAGAACAAAACTCACGCAGGTGCTGCCATTCACGCAGGAATGATTGATGAGATGCAACATCCGGATTTCCTTTGGCAGAATTACTCCGGCCTGTTCTGAAATCACAATATAGCAGCTCCTTGCTATATTGTTTGATATTCGCCTGGAGTCTGGTCTATTTCACGTAAGAGCTGTCTGTGTGTGAATCCGAGTGTGTGTGTGTGTGTGTATTTCTAATCTCTATTTATCCGGGGAAGGTTTGCTCAGCACTTAGGTTCTTTTTGCAGTAACACTCTACTTCACGTTTATGTAACTAGTTAAAAACATTCATATCCAGGCATTTTCAAGAACAATTAGGGTTATAAACTGTCAGCTGCTGAACAGTTTCGATGAAACAAAATGGGGAATAAGTACCTGATAAATGCTTGCGGACATTTTGATAGCAGTTGTGGGAAAAGAGAGCATTTACTTCTTCATTTTTGCTGCCTGAGTGTCTTGTCTTGCCACCTCCAGTGGCGAATTTCCAAATTCAAATACATTCAAAATGTGATATTATGCAATCATTGCAGTCACTTCAGGACAGGCCTGAAGGGAGCATGTTTTATTGACTGGAACTGGGTGACAAAGCTGATCTTAAAGCGTGTGGTGCAAAAAAGTCATTAGGATTAAAGGCCCAATCAGAAGCTAATCAGCTGATCTTTGGGGACAAAGTGGGGTCTTGTTTGCCTGTTACAGTTGAAGCAAAGCAAAATAAGACAGGAAGGAGGAGGGAAAAACCATCCACACATGCTGTACGCACACACACAAACACACACGCCCGTGCACACAGACAGCATAAGAGGGCAGGTGTACTAGATGCCCTGCCATGGCTGACTGACTGGCTGACTGGCAAGGTCACACAGATTTTGGATGAGTATGCTGGGCATCACTGAACCAAGCACTGACAGGGGAGGAGGAGGATGCATGTGCACACTTGCAAACACACACACACACACACACACAAGCCTGTGGGGATCTCTCTCTCTCTCTCTCTACCGCACACACATAGACACGCATAGTTACTTCTAGGCACAAACAAGCAAACACACACACACACAGAAATGCACAAGGGCAGAGAAGCCTCCATGATTAAATTGGTTTATTTAAGAGGGGGAAAGCGGGGTTGGCAGTCAGGGAGCAAAGGCAGATAGGGGGTAAATACATTTAAATGCATTTGTATGGCTAAGCATACATATGGAATGGGCTGGGAGGGGGGTGCTGAGTTAGAGAGGAAACCAATAAATGCAAGTTTTTACGGATAGAAGTTGGATAAAAGAAGCAGAGGAACATATAGAAAAGTCATCATGAGAAAGCGTTGATAAGGAGGTGGGCAATGCAACAAATAGCTGCGAGAAATCTAACATAAACATCTGCATGTGTGCATAAAGAAATGTATATGATTCATGTTGCTGCACACGCGGTCGCGTTAATATGTACACAGGAGCAGACACACAAACATACATGCACGGGAACAGTGACAGACAGGCCGGCGGTGAGGGCTGGAGCGGTTCCCAACTGATTCTTTGACAGGCAGCTAAACCGCATTAGCAGAAACAATGGAGCACTCAATCTCCGCCACGTTCCCCGGAGAGTTCCGGAGAGGGGTAGCAGGTTGAGAGGAAGGAGATTTAGCCTAATATACATTGGGAGGCTGGGGCTTCGGCATGACCCTGTTTCCACGGGCCTGTCTGTCAGCTGGTAATTGAGGAATAGCAAGGTAGGCCGGTGCCTGAGTCAGTGGATAAGTAATGATCTTCTTGGGTCATTGACCCCCGTCCATTATAGTTAATCTTATCTGAAAAATAAATAATGAAATTCACCTATGAGGCGATCCTTGAGCGGATCAGCACTCATGCCAATGTGTCAGCACTCATACTGAAAAGTGTCGATTGCTGCCTCCTTAAAAGGCAGCAAAAGGCGGTTGATTCCCACAGACCAGGCACAGCTGTTTTAAGAGGCTGATTGACCGAGGAATCTGTCCGTCAGCCTTTCTGTCTCTCTTCAAAGTAGAATTAATTGATTTTTTTTTTTTTTTTAACCACTGGGGTGCAGAATAAGCTGTAAACAACACTGACATATTATCATCTTACAGTGTTGATATCTTGAACTTGTTAGCAAACAGCTGTTCACACATCCAGCAGACATGTGGCGACGTTAGCATGCATTTGGCTAAGTCCCACCTTCTGTTCAATTCTGCACTGGAAATCTGGCTTTTTAGGGATTAAATCCTCCACTGCCTGTTCGCCAGATCGTCGCTAACTATGTCTTTCTGTTGTCTGGCGCAGAGCAAATAACGCACGGCTTTTTTTTTCTGTGCTGAAAGCAGCTTCTTGCCGTGGCTGGAAATGAGATTGATGGCACCAGTGAGAGTGAACCCAGCGGTGAAGTTGCGGTCCATAAAGCCTACGAGCTGAAAGATGCCGAAACGCTTCACAGAGCTGAGAGGAACTGGAGAGCTGGATGATAATTCTTTGTAGGTTCATTACTTTGACCGATCTCTTTCGCATTAAATAGCCGCTTGACCCACTGCTAATATAAAAATATCAATTAGTGAGGTTTTAAAGAGTTTAACCATTTAAGGAGGTCGTCCTACACCGATATGCTTTCTGGTATGGGAGCTAAAGTCCAGTTAAAGCCTAGCAAAGAAAAGAGGGAGCTGCCCATAGTGTCCTCCAGAATGTTTTATATTCATGTTTTTTTAGATAGATAATTTGAGGTCTGTGTCCGGCAACTGTACAGCCTCTCAAACTAACACACTTGGCACGGTTAAGTTGCGAGGTTGGGCGCCATCATGCTTGCACGGAGCCCACAGCCAAAAGTTTAGCTCACCGGATCTGGCAACCCGCGCTACAGCTTGCAGCTACAGTACAAACTCTCCCCAAATATCTCAATTTGTTGTTTTTAAATGCCTGCTCATGTATGGTTTGAACAAACAAGCTACAGCTGCGGTCCACAGAGCCACATTAGGTGTTTCCTCCACCTCCAGTACGACGGCCTGACTCCAGCTCTCACAGTTAACACACAGACACGAGGCTAACGATCAATCTTCCGTCATCGCTCTTTGAAACAAAGACTATATTTCCCAAAATGTTAAACAATCCCTTTAAATACCATAATGCAATCTTATGGTCAACATATGGCCCAGCTTCAACTCGGTCCAGCACTGCAGAGTCTCTCATCAAGATGATATACAGCCAGAGCGCTGTTATTACTGTCTCCCTCGATGTCTCTCTATCTCTCTCTCTCTGTCTCACTGCCCAACACAGTCCCATCTCCTATATTAGATAATGCCCAGCCCATCATGTAAAGAGCAATAGATTATCCTATTGCTGGTGACAACAGAGGAGAAGGGGGGAGGGGAGGAGGATTATAAAGAGCAGAATGATGAGGAGGCTAATTTAAGCAGTTTGAGAGAGAGAGAGAGAGAGAGAGAGAGAGAGAGTTTAGGCTTAATGGAAATAAGTTTGTGCAGTAAGGTGCCAACTGTCGGGGCGTTTTAAAATATGTTTCAGAACATGCATTTTAGAAAACAAAATGTCCCTTTCCTGATCCACTCTCCTCACCCCTGCTACCTGCGTAAATCTCCTCCCAGCACTAATGAACTATTATGACAAAATACCGCGAGTATATTTACTGTGTTGACAGAAGCTGCGCTGCTCAGTCCCAGAGGGCTGGAATGAGTTATACATCGCCTTCTTTTTCACTCTTCTCCCCCTGCCTCTGTCTCCGTCCCTCTTCCGAGTTGTAACTCTCTCTCTCTCTCTCTCCCACGTAGCCATATGGGGAATGGCACATGTATCTCTCATCTTCTCCCACGGCGCGACAGAGCCGTGCAGGCGCTGTTATGTTCTGTGCGGTATATAGTTAGCAGACCTTGTGGTGATGTATTGAGTGTAATGGCCAACAGAGTTTGTTGAGATTAATTGATACTAATGGCTAACACAGTTAGCGGTGAGTGATGGCTGCTACCACCGCAGACACACCGGAGGATTAGACACAAATCAAGTTGCGACTCGGCTCCCGCTGCAGCACCGAGCTCGGTCTGTTCTGTCATCTAAAATGCGGTCTGAAACAAAAGGGCGACGTGCGCGGGACCATAAAGCAGCACTTTGGCCACCGGTTAGCCGCAGGGTTTTGTCCAACGTGGCGTTTGACGACCAAAGTGCTAAAAATCACATTCAAGTAAAGTTAACTGTCGGGCTCTGTTATCTGTTTAAAAAGTAATAAACTGGGCGGCACCGGCAGTTTGGAAAGTAAAAGAATTTTTAAAAAAAAGCAGGGTAGCTAAAAAGTTTCCTCAGAAATCAAGATGTCATGCAGAAGTTCACATGCAGAAATCAACCAGAAGGCGCCTCATGCATGCCAAGCAGGTGACAGGCTGCGCAGACATTATCACACGAGGTGAACTACGGGTATGCAAGAGAAGAAGATGTCAGTGTAATCCGTCTTAATCACTTCTGTGCAAAATCCAGACAAGAGATGCATGTTAACGGCCGGCATAGAGCCAGGGATGTAAAACCATTTTCACCAGTATGCTGTCTTTAAGAAGCAACTTCAATTTGATGGGAGCTCTGAGCCAAAGCACATTTGCCATAAAGGGTTTTATTTACACTCGCTTAGACTTTTACTTTAATGTGTGACAGTGCCTCACATTTAAATATAGAATTTGTGAACGACATGCTTTTAAATTAGCGGCAGACTCGCAAAAGCCCAACAGAGAGAGTAAGAAACAGAACCTGGAAGTCGAATTGATTTTCTTGTTTCAGATTATGAGAAATTGCAGGTAGGCGTTAGATGAGACGCCGGTGGTTTTTCAGGAAAAGAACTGATGTTCTACCTGCTTGGTAGACCAGATGAAGTTATGTGTGTTTCATAATTAAATGATGAATATATAGTTTCTTCTCAGCAGATCAGCTGTGAAGCGTTTCGACAGAATCCTCATCAGTTCGAGCCACGTCGCTGTTTCACTGTAGCATAAACTGATCCTCCTCTCCTTGGCTTCTGCCTTCTGTTAATCACAGAATGTGACTTGACAACTATTTGAGAAAGCACCCATCATTCCCCCCTCGGCCGGGATGACTCATCCAGTATGGCTGCCACTCCATCACAGTGGGCTGGCCTGAAAAGGTTCTCTTCTTCCTCCAATCACTTAATCATTGCTCCTCTTCACCTCCCCGCTCATAACTCATTCTCTTCGACCGCACCTCCACCTCTGAACTGGACCGCTAGTCTTGCCTCGCCGAGACAAAGAGTGTGTCATTGTTCCTCATCGCTTTCAATGACTGACGGCTCTGACAGCGTGAAGGGTAGGATGGGAGTTGCTCTGCCGTGCTTCCTCCTGCTACACTGTGCTTCAAACTTTCTGCTGCGTTCGGATGCCCCATTCACCCACACAGAAACACACACCCAGCCGTGCTTCCATTACTTTTGAATGGACATAGACTTACATTAATTTCCTGGAGAATTACCCTAACCATAACCACTACTTCCCTAAATCTAACCCTAATCTTAACCTAAACCTAACCCAAGTTTTCACCCTGCAATTCGTCCCCACAAGGAAAGCAGGTCCCCACAACCTGACTGTGCAACTACATGTACGTCCCCACAAAGCAAGTAAAACACATTAACACACACGTACACACTTACCCTGACCATAACCACTACTTGCCTGAGACTAACCCTAACCTTAACCCGAGTCTTCACCCCAAAATTCAATCATTTACATTACGGGAACTTGCATTTCGTCTCCACAAGCAAAGCGAGTCCCCACAACCTGACTGTGCAACCACACGTGTGTCCCCACAGAGCCAGTAAAACACATTAACACGCACACATACAGCCCACATGCATCGCCGCCCCGTCTTTCCCTCCCCAGGAGAGCTAAAATCCCATCATCCCTCCATGTCGTCGTCGCCATTGCAGTCTTCACCCCATTAGCATAATATTCCCATTCCCTTGCCGCCTCACTCCTCCGGTATCAGACAAACTGCTCTGGGAATCATGGTGGGATATGTGGTCTCATGCTCAGACTACTTCTCATGACTTTCTCTCTCAGTTCGATTCGCTCTCCCACCTTTGTCGCTCTCTCTGTTCCTTGAATCTATCTATCTATCTATCTATCTATCTATCTATCTATCTATCTGAGCAGACTTTATTAGAGGGGTGAGTGATAGAGGTTGCAGGGAAAGAGAGAGATATATGAATGAGATACAGAGTAATGGTGGGAGAGATGAAGTGTAACACTGTCTGTTTACATGGCTGACTGGCTCAAACTACTTACCCCGGTGATCTATAATGTGTTTGCATCTCACCACTCTCACCCTGGATGTGACACACACACACACACACACACACACACACACACACACACACACACACACAGTATCTCACTGCATGGCTGAAGCTCCAAAAGAGGTCATGATACCAAAAGTTGCCAGTTTTTGTCCACATTTGTTGGGCTTTTTTTCCATTTTGTTGACAGCACAACCGCATGCATACATGAATAAACTGTAGCCACAAGTTGAACCCTCAGCAAAAGTGCTGCCATCTGCAATGACCACAAAAAGTCAGATAATAATCATCCGTGCTGGAGCTGGTGCTGATGTTAAGGCTGCGGGGCAGACCAGAGCGGTGTCAGAGGCTTGCAGATCGTGTATTAGAGCTTTCTAATTGCCTAAACTCCAGTAAGTGCCTGCAGCACTCCATCTAAGCAGCTCATCTGCTGTCACGAAAGCAGGAAAAAAGAAAGAAAAAAGGATAAAGCCTAAATATTGATTTAGAACAAGTTGTGCTTGAGTCTTTCCTAAAACATAACAAAGCTACGCGGGATGACTATAACTCAATACCTCCAGCGACCGATCAACACTAAAAGCCATAATTGATTATCTTCAGTGGGAGGTTTTCACTTTGAAGCAGCTGCAGGAACACCAGGTTGGCAGGAAATATTGAGCATGTATTAACAAGATACATGTGCCATTACCACAAAAGTGCTGGCTGCAACTTTTGTTTCTCCAGCAGCTTTTTGTCCCGCTGATACATTGTAGGTTGTCCTTTCCTTAGTGTTTTTCAACTCGGTGCAGCTGGTTGAAATTTACAGTAATATGCAACCCACGTTAGATTTAGTAAGGTGATACTGTCGGGATATGACCACTGAAGTGAAAAATTGCGGAAGCAAATTGCAATGACCTGAAAATTCAGATGAGTGTTGCCTTTTGAGACACCTCATTCGCATCCAGATTTGATTTTGTCCGGATAACAAAACAAAAAAATACCAAATTACCTGTTTAGATATTCAGAACATGCCCAATCTGAATCACATGTAATAGAAAAAAGGCAGCGTAAACATTGTCTCATATGTGATCAGACGCACAAAAAGACATAAGAGCAATGGGCAGACATGAGAGGAAGAAGTGGGCCAAACACGCCGTTACAGTCCGTGACCTTGTTGAACGATCTGAAGCGTCTCTGTCTGTCTCT